>JAUTBZ010134479.1:0-13629 GCA_032361785.1 Lepetodrilus galriftensis
CCTATTAGCGTTTCTTGTTTAAATAATTGTTAACGTTTGGTGCACAGTATCTTCTTCTTATAATATCTTATTATTATTATATATGTCTCATTCAGTATTAGTGCTCTTAACGCCTCTCTACAGTGTACATTTTTATTCCCTCAGGTTTTCTTCCCTGTTGTTGTTTTTGTAAAATGTTGTTTTTATATGTGAGTGCTTCCTCTGTGATGCGAGAAGAATTCCCTGATGGTTAATAAAGCATTATCTTATCTTATCCTACAGAAATTCTGCAAGTAGGAAGTGACATTTTTCATTCGAGTCTCGCACTCGCAATATATTGACATTGTCAAGTACATGTATATATGTTTGTATATAGAGAATATTTAACGGTATATTACGATTTTACTCACTGAAATATCACTTAAATTCAGTCTTGCTCGTACTCATCAAATCGTAACGCTTGTAAATGTCAATGTTTTGTGCATGTCGTTATATATTGACATTATCAGATAGTATTTCTTTTTGTATATACACTGTATATAAGAGTATATTTAACGGTATTTATTCTTTGCAAATATCACTTAAATCCAGTCTTGCTCGTAGTCATCAAATCGTAACGCTTGTAATGTCAATGTTTTGTGCATGTCGTAATATATTGACATTATCAGATATTATTTATTTTTGTATATAGATAATAAGAGTATTTTTAACGGTATTTATTCTTCGCAATATCACTTAAATCCAGTCATGCTCGTAGTTATCGACTCGTGACGCTTGTAATGTAAATGTGTTACGTATGCCTGCACATGGCGCAATATGTTGACATTGTCAGATAATTAAAGCATAAATATATCTAGAGAGATTAACATTGTTTACTCACTGAAGTCTTTACGATTTTGAAGTCCATTGCCTTTCTTGAAGTCATCAAATCACGCCTTTAGTTATCAGGACGCCTGGGATGTCTTCAAGCGTTACTCCAGTTACAAATATGTTATATTCTTGACCATAAACAACAGCACTATCAACTAACATGTCCACACTGATTGCTAATCATCTCTTTCCTTTCGAATCCCCTCAAGGTGATTGATAGGTAACTCGTAGATCACGTGATGTAGGTGGGGTATAAGAAGCATTGCTATAATATTCGTTCCGCCTATAGTTTGAAACGCGGAAGTAAAATAGGATATTCTGACCGAAATTTGATCTTGCATGGGACGCAATGCATCATAGATTCTGTGGATAAGGTGAATGGAAATACCCAAATTTGACAATAGGGAGAAGGGGGAGGGAGAAGGGAGAGAGGGAGAGAGAGAGAGAGAGGGGGGGAGAGAGATATGCAATTGGAGAAAGAGTACAGTTTGACAATAGTAAAAGGGGGAAACTTCAAGGAGAGAGAGAGAGAGAGAGAGAGAGAGAGAGAGAACAAGCGAAGGAGAGATAAGATAGCGGAAGAGATAGAACGGGAGATAGATATACATACACACAGTATGTGTGTGTTGAGAGAGAGAGAGATAGAGAGAGAGAGGAAAGGAGAGAGATAGAGAGAGAAGAAAGCGAGGAGAGGGAGAGAGATATGTAGTTGGAGAAAGAGAACAGTTTGACAATAGTGAAAGGGGGAACTTCAAGGAGAGAGAGAGAGAGAGAGAGAGAGAGAGAGAGAGAGAGAGAGAGAGAGAGAGAACAAGCGACCGAGAGAAAGATAGATAGATGGACACACTGTGTGTGTGTGTGTGTGTGTGTGTGTGTGTGTGTGTGTGTGTGTGTGTGTGTGTGAAGGAAGACAGATAGAACAAAAGAAAGACGAGGAGAGATACACAAATAGATAATGTAATTATCAGGATTTACCTGACTGGGTTTAAGTGTCGCTTTCTGAATTCTCCGTTAACAGGTTTCTTTTTCGTGGCACCTCAAGTGATGTCCTCAAAAACATACCTTTATACAATTCTCCTCGCATGGACGAACAATATATACGCCCTGACATAATGTTACAGACTTTAATAAATGTAATATCAATTTCCTTCCTGATAACGTGTTGGTGAATTCTAACGGCCAATACTACCAGAAATCAATCGTATACAACTTAACTATAGCCTTGTCAGTGTCTCAGTGACAGATCAGGACAAAATTAGCAACATAGATAAACCGTTTTTTCCTCATGATATGCACGCCACAAAATGTTAAATATTGATTTAGAGATAACTTGACTTTTCTTCTACGCACTAGGATGTATAGGCTTTCAAAAGGCAAGTGAAAAGACATAATAAATCTCTCAACCAATGCGAATTCGTTTTGTATGTAGTATGAATGCTAAAGTGCAAAATAAGAATTGCTAGCGGAAAACCGACTATACCAAATATTTATGTTATCTTAACATAATGTTATATTTAATAGTATTTATTGGTTTCGCGTGAATAGGTAGTATGTGCACGAGCTATTGCAAGGACAGACTAGTTCACAAGGGACGTAAAGATTATATCATATAGGGTGTTTCATAATACCTGTCACCATCTCAAGACCAAATATATCTACAAGTCTAACAGGAATAAATTTAAATTAAATACATTAGGTGATTCTACTGTAATTTTAGTTGTATTAGGTTAGTTACAATAAGACATCACAAACTATATCATATTATAAGAAGGCATAAACAGTACCTTCTAAATAACGTCATTTTTACAGCAGGTGCTCTAAATGACGTCTATTTATTTTGGAGCTGTTACGCTGTCAAGGCGACGCTCGAAATTTCTGATCAAAGTTGCATCTCTGCACTAGACTGTGAATTTGCTTCTTATTAATATTTTCTTGTTCAGGGTACGTTCTTTGCAAAGTTCTGATGACAGTTATTGGTGAATGGCTTTCAAAATTGTTTTACAGCTTCTGCAGAATTTTCTTTTGACAATGCCATTTTGGAAATTCAGCTGCTTTGCAATGACGTCATATCATGGATTTCCCGTACTTTTGGTTACATTTCAGTTTATATTTGACACTAAGTTATTGATTAAATATTAACATTTCTGCTGCCAATTGTAATGGGGAAAGGTAATATTACGTACTACTTTCCCACTGATTCATGATTTATTGTCCCGGGTATAATTATGTCACGACTTGTAAGATCGATATGGCATTGCCTACACGTGCTACAGGAAACGATACCCAGGAAACAGCACTACGCTTCCTTATTGATAACGTTTAATGCAAGCGCTATGTTGTGTCTTTAACAATAACATCCAATAGGAGATAGGCCTACAACCAATTTTGTTGTTGTTGTTGAACGTGCATTTATCACCGCTAAATTTAATTAAAAATCAAGGGCGTAAACATTCCTTGGAAATATATGTTGGCACTAAACTAATATAAGACGAATAATAATAATAATAATAATAATAATAATAATAATATACATATGGTGTGTTCAAGACATTTATATTGCACTACTATACCTAAAAGTGGCAAGATTTAGTTTAAACATATTTTATTGAAAAACAATGTCATAGTTGGATAAAAGCAATTCAGCTGTTTACGAAACCCGCTCCACGGATAAACTATAAAGTATATAAAGCATATGGAAATTTATACAAATATACAAAGTGTTAAATAATATGTGAATAGTATGTACAGGACAAATGATAACAAGAATTTGCATTGATTGATGCAACACGAACAAGGGGCAATTATCGTCTATGGCAAGGTCATCTTTTAATTATGATATACAGTAGGTCAAATGTCACTTACTGGGTTATTACATAATTATTATGATAGTTCCTAAACAAATATGATTTGATATGGTTTATTATTTGTTTCTAGAAATATGCCTCGTTCCGAATGTATTACACCTACCATTCTGACAATAGTGAGCTACGTCAGTTACTCAACTTATTCTATTCACAATAAAATAGCAGTCGGCGGTGGGGGGCCGGATTATTTAGAATAAAACACTTATACAGAACAGAGGACTATTGTCATAGGTAATACATACATAGTCATATACGCTGTGTTGACCCCATCCCCCTATCACCAACTGTTTTAGCCTAGTTAACAACATTATGTATAAAACTATACAAAACAAAAGCAATTTGATATTGCATGCAAAGATGATGTTACCACTTTAAATAAGTTAAAATAACGTATGTACACGCAACAATGATTACATTAAATACACGTGTACATGTATATCAATGAGGATGTCTTCCATTACCGGGTACGTTACATGCAATTTCTGATGAATATTCATGAGCCCAGCCAGTCATACACAACATACTAGTATAATATCTAGCCAATTTGTATGTTTTTAGAAGCAAATATACCGTATAACTAATAATTCAATTGATGGTAAATTCCACACGAGAGATTGAAAACAATTGAAATTTCCAAGTCTCTAATTTCTTAGTGAAACATATATTTACTGCACAGTGTATTCTAAGTGAGACGCCCTTATCCAGCATAAAAAAAGGAAGAAAATAAATTTGATTTAATTATATTACAATAAATGCAATGTCGACAATGACTTTTTGTAATGTCAGCAACGGAAATTTGTTTTGGCTAGAAATTATTAAAGAGAGTAATATATATATATATATAACTGATTTTCAAAAGTTTCATGTGAAACTATTGTTTGGAAAATATTTTCTTTAACCTTCTTTCTATCTGATAAAACTATTACATACAATATGAAAATATTGAAAACCAGCTTGTTTCCCAATATACTTTTGTAGACAAATCAAATGTATATACTTTCAGGTAAAATATACGTTTGACTATGAAATATGTCAACGACTTACAGTACTATTAATGCAGATAATTTACCGTACATCATTATGTGTACAGAATTGTGTTTGGCACATGATATATTGCATTGGGGTTTATTACAACGAACTTTCAGGAGTTGCACACAATGAGCTGTGAATATAGTTCCAAGAGAATTTATGTCTCTCTCTCTCTCTCTCTCTCTCTCTCTCTCTCTCTCTCTCTCTCTCTCTCTCTCTCTCTCTCTCTCTCTCTCTCTCCAATTCTCTCTCTCGTATAGGTATCATGCTGGCACTTGTTTAACGACATTGTTGAACTTCCGCATAAAATCGGCAATGGCGGAGAATACAACTTCAGACTTCTTGTCACGTGATTCCCCCAAATATTCCTGTTGGTGAAAATAAAAACAGAATAAAACTAATACCGTCTTACATAATTGATTCATAGAACTTATTAATTTTCTAAAACATTTTCTAAAAACTGTTTAATTGATATGTACAGTCAAATGTAGGATGCACAGCAATAACTAATGCGCTACTACACATTAAGATACTAGTAGCTCCTAAGTTCCTAACAATATATACTAGTATGTATAAAGCATCATGTGTGTATGTAATTAATGTTGCAGTAGTAACCCTCTCTCTGCGGGATTAGGCACAGTCACTGCTCGATCTTTAGGGCATGTTGCATGGCAAGCAACGTATCAGTTATATATAGCAGTTAAAACAGGGGCCTACACCGCGATATATGCTCTCCCGACGGCAATGTCAAATCGTCGCTATCTACCTTATACAAACATCGGTAACACTGCAACGCGTTTCCGCTTAAATACGAATGTAGTGTCATGTAGTGTGTGTATGATATTTGCAGATATGTCTGTATTATTGTATTTTCCGCCCAATGAGAGAGAATAATAGAACCCACTATGATATACTTACCAGCATGTTTCTGTACTCGTCTCTTAGACACGAGAACTCCGATTGCAGAGCGTCTATTTTCTTTCCGTTTTCAGATATATATTCCTGTTGAGATTAATCAATCAAATCGGTTTTATCAAAACAAAACAAAAAGACTACCAAAAAGTTAGAATAATCATTGGAAAAAATCGCGCAATAATTGCATAAAATATACAAAAACAAATTAAGTATATAAAGAAAGATAAATCAATAATTTGGCAAAATATCAATTAAGAATTTATTTATATTTTTAATTGAGAGATCTTTAAGGCATCTCCAGTTTCCTCCAGCAGGGAGAGGGTTAAAGTTGTTATTCTACAAAATGTAGTCCTACTGGGAAGCAGAAAGGATGACGGTTACCTTGACATCGGCGACGTAGTTCCTATCTTTTGCATTCCAGGCATTTTTCTCTAGCATCTCGATGTCACCGCGCCTTCGTTCTAACTCCAATTTTAGACCTGTAGTTATGATTTAGCTTTAACACATTCCTAAATTCCATATACATTGTGGTAATATCATTATTAATAGTTGTTGAAAATGTCAGCTAATATTGACTATAATTTAGCTAGGGTATGAAGCTCTCGTGTCTACTATGAGACCACAATGCTCTTATAAATAGCGATCTCATTCATTGCGACTAACGTTATATTGTCTCGTAGTGGCCGACATAGTCATGTGAATGGCAATCTGGAAACTGCAGATTGGGTGGTATACTCCCCAGGGATTTGAGAGTGCACAGCGTTCCATTGACCGGTGATAATAATGTGCGATTGTTAGGGGATGGATTGGGGGCTATACATGTATAGCCATTATTATTATTATTATTATTATTATTGTTATTAGAGCTTCTATTATTATTATTATTATTATTATTATTATTATTATTAAAGCTTCTAACAACGATTCACATGTATTTTAAAACACAACTGTTAACTATACCTTTTACATCCGCTTCTAAAGCTACGATCGACAGATCGACACATTTGGGAACATGTTTGAATGAAGCGGTCCACTGGAGAAGTTCTGCTGGACCGGAAGTTCTGATTTGTTGGACCAGGAAGTCCAGAACCGTGAAGCCAGAGTCCGCATTCTTCACCTCAAGGACCTTGACAACAATAAAAGACAATGCAATGGTAGACTTCAAGGTTCATCCAAGCTGCAGTGTAGTCATCCTCGAAATACGGGGCATTATGACTACACACATCCTCCGACAAATAGAGGATAAGTAGTCATAATGGCCTGTGTTTAGAGGATGTAGTGCAGTAAACTGACAATACTATATATATAATGAGTGAAATGATCTTGAAAGCAAAGAGGAATATTGACAAAACAGAACAATTCTGATAGCAACAAGACGAGAAATCACATCTTCTAAAACATATAAATGACGATTGACAGTTTGCATTCGCCAGGGTATCGTTTCTCGAAACTGTCATACCTATAGTGACTACTGTATGAGATCATTGGCATAGCGCTCTCGGAAGTGCACGACCTCCATGTAATCGCTACGGGAGTCCTTAACCGTCCTTATGGTATCGTATAGCCTATAATATGAGAGCTTCGAGACACGATGCCTTGGACATTTGGAACTGAATGAGATTCGACCTAAAAATACAGGTACTAACTTTGTCCACGGAGGAGACTTGGAATCCAGCATCACCGTATCCGTCGAACCAGGCGGCGTTCAGGTAGTTGCCGATAGCCCACAGGTAGCCCAGAACCTTCTCCAGAGAAGCAGTGGACTTGACCTCCACACACGCCTTCCTTAGCTCGGACACGTGCTGGGGAAGAACACATTGGATTCTAAAGAGCGGGCTTCATTTAACAAAATAGTAATTTGAACTATCGATTATTTCCATCGATAGTATCATCAACTATCGATAGTTTCAAACGATAGTGTACTATTTTTAAAAACAATGACCAAATTAAAAGACTTATTTTTAAAATCAAACTATTGCAATAGTAGCATAACTATTGCAATACTATCGCAATAGTGTTTTCAACTATCGCAATACTATTGCAATAGTAGACTTGGCCTCAATAGTCACCCCTATGCAGTAGTATAATTATATACGTACAAATCCACATTCTTCCAGACGTCGTGGGAAGGTCACGATGTTTATTGTAAGGTCTATTCTGGCTTCCAGATCCTGGATCCTGCACAGATTTAACATGAAGCAGTCCACTGGTAGCAGTTCATCAGCTCTCCTGTCAGCGTATTTCTTCCTGTCGTCGTCCGTAGGAACCAGTCTGTAACACATTATATGCATATATACTCATCAACATTAATTAAAGGCATACACTCACTGTTAGTTGACATAGTCCATGGTTAATCGTATTTTACCTGAAAGTATGTACATTTGATTTCCCATTGGTTTTCAATATGTTCATCTTTTTTTCTCCATAGTTTTGTATTTTCAACTCTCTCCATGTATGCTGAAGGCAACCGGAAATGCCATAAAGAGCTATATAGCGGTGCTTAATCCAGCGTAATCCAGCAGGGAGAGTGTTAATGATTACATATCGAAAAAGAAACGTCTTTGACAAGGCCTATACGGGAAGGATAACCTGTGAAGTACAGTGTGAGACATTAACAAGAGCGATATCAAAGACATCAGGGCCAATTAAAAATGACTTAGCAAAGCCCGGACCATGCAATCGCGGAAAGTAGGTGCAAATTTAGATATAGAATTATTATTTTTACTTAGACAATCGGTCTTTGGCAAAGTGCATTAACTTAGACCGAGTGAATTTAGCTAAGACATTGGCCATCGGGCCACTGTTAATGTCGCACACTGTGCAGTAAGTAATACGGGAACGATAACCTGTGCAGTAAGTATTCCAATAATGACACACTCACTTCTTAATGGCCATGAGTTTCTCCAGTTTAAACTCGTCTATCTCTGTGGTGGAAGTAATGGCGTCGCGAAGTCTGTCCACCACGTTGTTGTACGACCGTCCGAAGACTATTCCCAGGATCTGTACTCTACCGTGGTCCAGCAACACCGTCTTGCGTCCGACGTCGGTCTGCGTACTCCCTTAAAATACGATACATCGTTAGATTTGCGCTATTCGACCAAACGCTGCGTTAGCAATGGAACGAGGCATCGATGTTAATTGTGCAGGCTTCGATATTAATGGTGCAAGCATTGTTGGTGGATGGTGCGGATGTTACAGGCATCGATATTTGGTATAGGCAGCGTTTAACGTCGGGCATCAAATTCAATGCGTAATTCGTTTTAATAATTATTCTTTTAAAAATGTCCTACTGTACATAAGCGACATTAATATTCTTAACTTTAACAATACCGTAACAGATTTCTGAATACAATTTAAATTGATGAATGTAATCATACCTCGCGTATCTACTGCAGTCTTTTTAACGAAGAACTCTTTCTTCAGAGTTTGAAGGTCAAGTTTCACTGTAACGTCTGTCATATCACTCCAAAGAGAATTCTTTATCTAAAGGACACAATCAAACAATATTAACGGTATAGCCTAACATACATAAAACTGGCATACGTGACAGAATGGTGCTCACTAATGTCAGAGGGTAGAATATTAATAAAGAAACAATAAAACTTCTAGATTAGTATTTATATGCATATGCAACTACTTGCATGCACCCACCGCTTGGCTAGGTACTTTAGACCACCGTGCTTGTTTCAGCTGCACGTCCGGAACTACTGGCACTTTGTATTCCTTTTTCGGAGATCCCCCATCCCCGCTAGGAGGCGGCGGCGGCGGAGGAGGAGGAGGTCCGTGTCCACCGGAAGGTGGCGCTGCAGAAGGGACAACTCCAGGCGTTTTCTGATCCAAGTGTTCCTGTTGCTTTTGCTCAACTTCAGAGCTTCTCTTGGTTTCTTTGACGTCTGCTATTTCTCCACTTGTTCTGCTGGCTCTCCCTTCTATCGATAGAGCTCCGAGGGGGTCGTGACCTTTGTCATCATCCTTGCCTTCAGCGGATATTTCAAGTTCCGGGTCTTTTCCGTGTTTCCCAGATTCTTCAAGTTTCTCTGTGCGTTGTTTAAGCACGTCGGTCAGTTCAATCATAACAAACTCTTCATCGTCTGTCCTTGGTCGCTGCTGTTTCTTCTTCTTCTTGGAAAAGATGCCGTTAAAGAGAGCAGACGACGCAGGAAGATCGCCACAGTCAACTTCGTCCTGGCCACCTTCGGCAACGTCATCAACGACCTCGTTACCGGAAGTCATTACAGCAGCAGCGATGTCATCTTCGGTCAGTTTCCGGGGACGAAGTGTCCCGTTGTTGAATGCCTGAGTAAATGTGAACAATGCGAACATTTGAATAATGTTACCGTATATACAAGTAGGTTATGACATGCACTATATCAGTGCTAATATGCAGTAAAGGGTATATGGCAGACTATGAATTTCTCGGTGCCGTAGATCTTACTATCGATAGCACAACACTACTACAGCCAAGTAAAGGGAATCGACGAATTCATAGCCCTTTGTGTCCTTTAATAAATTCTAAATGCAGTGAATTCTAGATAGTGAAAAAATGCCATCCATCGGTCATTGCGCAATCAGTGGATAATGCGCAATAATATAGGAGTTTAAATAATCAGAGATTGTATACAAAATGTCGTGCTGACCTCTATCCATCCTTCACGACTTTTCTGCTTTGTGTGGATTTCCTGGCATATTTGGAATCTGAAAAGATTTAAGAAACACAAGATGTATTGGAATTGTAAGCTAATATGATATGAATATATATTTTTTAATTGGAGTTTGGAGCCGCTTTCAAGATTCTTTCACGGCTTGTCAGTTTAGGGCAAGAGGACACCCATAACATACGTAGCGCTGAATGTTGCAGTAAACCTGTGAGCATAGTACTGAGGGACTGTAAAGTATGAACTCGCAATGTATAACATATCACTTATCTTACAAAGTACATGTAATATATAATCAAATGGTTTATGAATGAAAATATATATTGACTGTAAAAACCGAAACATAATAGTCTCCTTGAGAACAATATACGGATTAGTTTAGTTTTCATTTAGTGATTCAATGAAAATGTTTGTATTTATTGTCGCGAGACAAAATTTACATAAAATATGAAAATATTGAAAACCAGTTGGACGTTTGGAAAATTTAGCTTGTTGCCCAATTAATGAAAATATTGAAAACCAGTGGGACAAATTTAGTTTGTTGATAAATATACATGTACTTGTTAGGACAATCAAATGTACATACTATACTAGTACTTCCTTGAAACATGTCAATTCAACGTGATTGTATACGTTTAAAGGGAGTTTCCCCAACCCGAAGCATGAATTGCACATTGTATTGTCTTTGTATACGTTATAGTGCATCCCCATTAGGTGTCACTGTCTAGTATAACATAGTATGATTGTTTGTCAAGTTAATTCTAAAAATACCAAAACGTATACCTTTTAAAATGTAATGCTAGCAAAGATAATTTGAATTCTTACGTGCACGAACACCCAGTTGTGGTTATACAGAACATTTTGTCGTCGACGACTTGGACCGTTGCGAGGTCGCTCCATAGTTGTACGACGATGTCTACATTCTGTGGACGCAATGATTGAACTAGTATACATGTATAGCGTTACTATAGTATTATAGTATTAGTATTAGTTTTAGTATTGTTATAAGTATTAGCAAGATCCTAAATGAAAGTATGCTTGCGAGCGTGCGCGTACACCTGCACACATACGCATACGCATACGCATACGCGGACACACACACACACTCTCTCTCTCTCTCTCTCTCTAGTTATCATATGTATTACGTACGTACATGCTTATAATATACTAGTATATATGACATACCTTGTCATCGATAACAGAATATGTGAAGAATCCCCGACGAACATCAACCTGACATCTGAAAAATAATGAAGCGAAATTAAAATAAATACTTATCCAAATGACCACCCATTACTGAAATATTAATTTTGTCTCTGCTTTAATTGTAGGTTAGATAGATATAAGACAGATTACTTACCTAATCCAATTATTGCCATCCCTCTTTAGCAGAATACCCGAAGCATGCGAATTGGGAACCTCTACAACAGAAAGCGCATGATTAATTTACCTAAAGATTTTTAACAATTAAAGCAATAATAATCGTGTTAATTAATATGTACATGCATATCTTATATTCAAAAATGCCTTCTTAAATTATTACTAATCTATATCTAGAAAGTATGTATTTACCGACATCTTTATCACGATCCACGGTTTCAAAAACAATGCCGAGCAAATCCAATATGGCCAATTTGTCGGATATTCTGAACAGTTGAACTTTCAGTTTTCCATCCAAGAAGTCCAGATTCAGAGTCAACAGGTCCTATAACAGTTTAACAAGATACATTCAGTGTTATGTTTCCCTTAAAACAAGCTGGTCCCTCCCTTATTAATATATCATGTGTTCTTCATATTTGAACCACGCGAGCTGTCTGGTCCAATACTAATATTTGGCAGACATGTATTTTCAAAATTTGATGTTCAATATTGAATACATGTAATTCGCTTATTAGTGAGTAGATTGCTGTGTATGGGGCTTTCATCGCACTGTGTGTTCGTGTCATACTGCTCAATGATTCCTTGTTAGTACTCTATAATAATTTGTCATACTGCTCTATAATAAGTTGTCATACTGCTCTATGATTCCTTGTTAGTACTCTATAATAATTTGTCATACTGCTCTATAATAAGTTGTCATACTGCTCTATAATAATTTGTCATACTGCTCTATGATTCCTTGTTAGTCTTCTATAATAAGTTTTCATACTGCTCTATGCTTTCCAGTGTTCAATACTTGGCATGCTTGTCAGTGTTCTATATACTTGTAAAACTGCTCTACTCAGTATTTGTCATATTGTTCTATGCTTCCATTTGTTCTATACTTGAGTCATACTGCTCTATACTCAATACTAACATACTGCGCTATACTTAATACTTGTCATACTGCTATACTTGTCAATGTCATACTGCTTTATGCTTGTCTCAGTACTTGTCTTTCTGCTCTATGCTCAATATGTGTCATACTACTAAACTTGTCAATGTCATACTGCTCTACACTTGCCTCAGTACTTGTCTTTCTGCTCTATGCTCAGTACTTGTCATTCTGCTCTATGCTAAATACTTGTCATACTGCTCTATATTTAATACTTGTCATACTGCTGTATTTTCTATATATGTCATACTGCTATATACGTATCAATGTCATACTGCTATATACATATCAATGTCATACTGATCTACACTTGTCACTTGTTAAACCCACCGAGGAATAGCGCTGTAGTAGGAACAGACTGTGGGATCGCAGTACAGTCGCCCTCTGATACACGTATACTTGACCCTCGGTGAGGTCAATCTGTCAAAACACAAAGTACACATGTGCAGTAATGTAATTCCTGATCAACTATGATAACATTTATTAATAGTGATGATGGTGGTTTTGATGATAGTTATGACGATGATAATAATGATGAGGATGTACTGTACAGGTATATGAAACTGATAGCTTCGTATATTAAATATATATTTAGATACATGTTATGCTTGTTATAGCAGTTTCTTAAATATAAGTGTGTGTCTAATAGTCACTAAAGATCGATCATAATAAGATGGTATATTAGAATAATACCTGGGTCGTGTTGTTTCACATACCTGTAATATGGCGTCTGTGTCGTCGTGTAGACGTACGCTGAAGTCGTGCACGTTACTGCTTTGCGTCATGGCGTTACTTTCTCATTGACCTGCATTATAATAATAATAATAATAATAATAATAATAATAATAATAATAATAATAAAAGTAATAATAATAATATATTAATAATAATAATAATAATAATAATAATATAATAATAATTATTATTATACTCCACAAAATAATATGTAACAGCCAGTAGCCCTTTTGGACTTTAGCTTTATATTATTTACTAGTATATAATG
>JAUTBZ010134490.1:0-13629 GCA_032361785.1 Lepetodrilus galriftensis
CGATAATCCCCCCCCCCCCCCTTTTTTTTTTCCAATGGGGCATAACGGTATGATAATATAATGTTTTGCGAGTCGATTTGGTCCTGCAATTTCTACAGTTCACAGAACCTATGCTAGCTCTTAATGTCGGTCTAAACTACTAGTATACGGTTAACCAGAGTAAATACACCAAGCATGCGTCCATCCAGCCACCCACCCATCTATTCATTCAAAACATTTCTCACTGGGAAAGGTTTGCAAACGCAGTCGCCATGGTTCGAGGACAACTATTTAATACATTTACTAGAAGTACCGGTATGTCCGTGAAGCGTTACCTAGGGTCCTCACAACACCAGAGGCGAGCGAAATATCGCCGCGCAAATCAACGGCGACAACAACAGATTCCACCGAAATGTGTCGTTGCGAATGTCGCTTTTGGTGTGCAAGCATATAGATAAATGATAATGTTCTATCACAGAACTTAAATCGCCGAGTTTGTCGCCGCGAAATTCGCCTCTGGTGTGAAAGGACCTTTAGAAATGTGAATCTCTTCAGTACTTCTTTCGGCAATGTCCTGATCCTGGATGGAGCGATACAGTGCACGGAGCGAGATGAGTTCACATACCAGGAGATGATCGCTCACCTGGCGCTCAACAGTCATGCCGATCCTAAACAGGCATGTGAAATATTTATTATTTAAAACATATTTCTAAAGTATCAACATGTGTTCGCATAGAAATTGGATTAGATCGACTAACACAGGGTTTGGTTCTAGATTCTCGAAGCTCTTATATATATATATATATATATCCACTATGAGACCATAGCGCTCTTCAAAGTCCCTGATCCACGTATAGTAGAGATGACTACGAGAGTCCTTATGGTCTCGTAGTAGACAGCTTCGAGAAACGATACTCAGATCTATATCTGACGGTACATGGATTCACACTCCAGATAGCATCAATAGCATGTTTCCGGTTCTTGGTATAGTATACTCCGGAGGGTTCATAGTGTATTGAAGGTACTGTCAATACTTCACATGTGGTATGGGTTAAGTTTCAGGTACTTATTTAGTACATGGTATGTTTCAGGTACTTGTCATCGGAGGTGGAGATGGAGGTGTGGTACGTGAAGTTCTCAAGTACCCGAGTGTGGAGAAGGTGGTGCTCTGTGAGATAGACCAGGTAGCCATGTTGTTCTCTAACTGTGCTGTCAGTTTTTATTTGGACTGTTGCTCTAAATGTGAACTGTGTTGTTCTAAATCTGGATTGTGTTGATAGCTATGTTGCCTGTGTTGCTATTTTGTATCTGTTTCATTCGAGATGGACTTTAACTCTAGCTGGGGACAACTGTTGTTCAGGCTAATACTCTGGTTGTTCCGTACTAATATGCAGTTTTGCTTTCTTTGTCTTTGAAACTAGTCGCTCTGTATAATCATGGAATGAATGAATGCATGACGACTTCCGGTTGTAATTACAGACCGTGATTGACCTCTGCAAGAAATACCTTCCAGGCATGACGTCACATCTGGCAGATCCCAGGGTCAAGGTTCATATACAAGATGGTGCGGAGTATATAAAAGACCACACGGCGGAGTATGACGTCATCGTTGTGGATTCTCCAAGTCCTTTAGGTAGGCCTACACTGCTAGCTCGTTGTTCTTCTAGTTCCGGGGTATTATCATATATACAATCACATCCCGGATTCACAGCCAGTACAGAATAGTACACAGTCAACCAGAGGTAGCAGAAGATGCCGGACTGATTTCGTCAGACTACAATAAAACATATCTTCCGGAATAGGACAGTAGTAGGACACATTGGGTGCGTTCAAAGTCACGACATAGGCTTCCGAGCGACTTACTAAACTAACCACTGTCTAAAGAGTCGTATGAAGCGTACATTGGACAGGGAAGCAGTTTAGCTCAGCGGCTTACTCAGCCCCCTGCTGTTTGAACGCACCCCTGCTCATCCGATTTCGGTTTCATGTGCATGACACCCAGCTATATATGTCGATGAGGCGTCGTAGACGTCTGAAAGTCGGGTGTCCTGCATAGTCAATCACCAGGACACCCGATGGTCCATCATAGAAACTCTGACCGTTATGACTTTAACGTCCGTCACATGGATGGTCAGTAGGCATTCTGGCTTGTGTTTAGATCATGCTGACAGGCATGTCCTAGTATTACCCATACATTGAACTCCAACACAACCAGAGCATTGCTTTATAATCTTTAACGTCCGTCAGTAGGCATTCTGGCTCGTGTTTAGATCATGCTGACAGGCATGTCCTAGTATTACCCATACATTGAATTCAAACACAACCAGAGCATTGCTTTATAATCTCAATTCACAAGTGGAGTCTCGGATAATTATAAAGTCTTGGCAAATGCTAAATGAGTGGTACTGGGAATGGAAAATATAATTACTATTACTAATACATTTAATTGTTTGCCGAACAGGTGCAGCTGCAGTACTCTTTGAGCAGATGTTTTATGAACATCTAAAAAGTGCCTTGAAGCCAAATGGAATTTTAGCCTGCCAAGGTATGTTTCTATAAAATACCAGTGTATGTTTTAAAAGTAAGTTGAATGGTGTACGTTCAGAAACAATTACATTGAAATCAGACGTAAGCATTCAATGTTCCTTTTTTTTCTGTTTAACTCGCTTCATGCTCAATTAAGTATAGTCCTCTTTAGGGCATCTTCGGATGCCTTCAGCAGGGAGAGGGTTAATCGCTACCTGAGACTTGACATAATCCTCATATTATATGATTTGTTGGTAGTAAAACTAGAAGATTCATAAAATCACTAGACGTACTAGTATACAATAATATATTCTTTCTGGAAAAGTACTTTAGACGCGATATTTTGATCTACGTTTGTCGCTGGCTCTAATTTCAGGCGAGACGCTGTGGTTTGAACTTCCTCTGATCAAGTCTATTCTAGGCTACTGTAAGAAGTTGTTTTCTAGTGTGGCCTACGCATCAGGAATGACCCCCACTTTCGCTGGAGGTCAGAGTGGAATCGTTTTATGTTCTACATTACCAGTAAGTACTGTACTTGTAGTAACGTTATGTGTACCGTACAACTTGCTGTTGGAAATTATTGTTTCTTCCTTCTAATCATCTAGGATAATTATTTCAAGAGGTTTATTTTCCTTCTAATCATCTAGGACCATGATTTCCAGAAGCCAGTGAGAGACTTCACTCCTGCTCAGCTGGACGAGATGAAGCTGAGGTACTACTCACCGGAAGTCCATCGAGGAGCCTTCACCTTGCCGTGGCACGCTAGGAAGGTACGACCTACAGCAGCTGCACAGTGTTGTAGCGAGTCTGAAGGCAGAAACCAGCAGTACTAGACTTTACAGTGCTGGGTATCGTTGCTCGAAGCTCTCCTGTATCTACTAGGATACCATACGGACTCGCGTAGCCATCTCTAATATGCATGGAGATCGTGCACTTTCGATAGCGCAATGGTCTCATAGTAGTGGTTACGAGAGCTTCGAGAAACGACACCCAGTGGTGCACTAAATGACTAATGCATGCAGATACCATGCTGCAACGTTACATTACAAAAGAACACAACACTACAGACGTACAATGATATTTAATTAATTCCAATAAACGTATTGGTGCATGTGTAAAAATGTATGTATTTTATTTAATATTGTCACTTTGGGCCGGTTTCCGATAATAGCATATTAAATGTTATTTTGTCTCATTCCTCAGATCACGATATTATAATCTAGCTAATTAAATCACTCTCTTAATAACGTTAGAAGTGAGATACAAGTTAGTCAAAGTAATACATGTCAATTCAATTCAATTCAGTTTTATTTCTCTTTTACCACTATCAGTGATATACGAGACATATATATATATACTTATAAATATTAATACAAAACAAGTATTCAAGATGATGGATGGACATATTAATGTGTTTTACATTAACATAATAAGACATATATTCCATTTCTTAAAGCAAACGTGTTATGGAGGACATTTTATCGTATTTACCACCTGTCACTAGTTACCAAAGGTACCCACTTGTATTTAATGTTCTTCAGTAATTATGTACATCCCCTTGTACATCATTTTTGTCTTTCAGTATCTTCAGGATGTTTTGGACAATTGATGCCAGTCATACATAGCAAAGAATAGGAGCTTCACAATCAACATATTGCGCTGTGTTCTCATCTCATATATTGGAGGTCACAATGCAATACTGCATTGACATTAACGATATTAGGTCCTACATAGCTTTATCTGTATATCATAGTATACACTCTCTGAATTACCGCTAGCCAGTAATGTCCAAACTGTCGGGATGTGGCCTGGAATATAACCCATACAGTGGCAATATTGATATTCGTATTTTGGTATATATTTAACCCTCTTCATGCTGGAGGCAACCGGGACATTCCTAAAGAGCAGTGCTTGTGTCTAATCCAGCAGGAAGAGAAAATAATATCTTGGACAAGTACTAGTGACCAAATAATTATAAGTGTTGTTGCTATTATGTTATTCTTCAAATGTTTCAAATTAGACCTGTGCATGTACTAAGCAAACATATATAATATATTGCATTCTTGTCAAATGTGTGTACATAGAAATGTTAGTGTCATCGATAGCACTAGTGACATGTTAACAGATTAAATACTTCATTTCCTGTCCATAGACATCTCTCATGTCGTGATTATCTTGTACGAGAACTTAATCCCAGAGTTCAAAGTCCAGATGTCATCGGAGTGGAAATGCAGAAGCAAAGAGCTGGAATTATGTAGGATAGGAGTCTTCACATACGTCCCACAGTATCTGTAACATATCCACGTCCGCATAATAACAAGCACTTAAATAAAATCTTTGTATAAGGAGTATTCAAGAAAAAGAAGGCATGAGTATAGTGGTGTTAAGCTGTCTGGAAAGCATGATGACCTCTTGGCATTGATGTTACTGAGCGTATTCCTTTAAAACATACGACCAACCATAGGGTGATGAAATTAGCCAATGACCAAACACTCATGATACTACGAGTACTCGCATTGGCTAATTTCATCACGCGACTTTCACCCTAGGGTAGGTCGACTGTTGAATCGAATACGCTCTATGATGATCAATCAGATGCTGACACATCGGGTAAACCAAGTGTGCATTTAATATGCAATGTAATTGTCACCGCATGGTTGTTCGGTGCACTGAATTCTATCTTTCTAACATATTGAAAGCTTCCCTCAAAGCAGAACAAATATAATTCAGTTTGTTATGCTAGATGTACTACTTATGATTTTGATTTTCCATGTACAGGAGCGGCACTTATACAACCCGAACTGACGTTTAATGTCAGTCCTTTTATTTCGACAATAGAATATGTTTAAACCATAAGCAATACTTTAACCTCCTCACTGCTGTGGGCATGTATGTGCCCCAAACACGTGCACAATGGAACAATTCAGCAGAGAGAAGGGTTAACCAGTGCTCTACACAATGACGGCACATACCGTTGTCCTGCCTTCACCACGCCGTAGGTCTTGATCTCCAGGTAGTCACAGGTGCACCATTGGCAGTCCATCTCGTTGTCTGTGTCGAATATCTCAAATGTCAGCACGATGCTGGATGCCGGGGGACCCTGTACACACAAACACATGTCCCAGGCATCTTGGAATATAGAGTCATCATCGGGGTACTATTACTACCCTTTTACGAAGCTCTCAAATTCACTACGAGATCATAATATTTAATACTGTCGTATGCTCTCGATCACTACCATACACCACTTACGAGAGCTTCTAGTTCAGGGAACTGCTTCTCGAAGCTCTCGTATTCATCATGTCTATGAGATCATGGCACTCGTGTAAGTGACAGGATATCCTTTCACGAAGCTCTCGTATCCACTAGGAGACCTTAGCAATATCTTTGGCGATAGCTGTACACTACAAACTATGGTATTTTAGCGGATAAGAGAGCTTTGTGAAAGGATACCCCGATTACCATCTATAGGAAATCCCCATGTACAACGGTACTTATAAACGAGTTCTTGTAGTAGATACGAGAGCTTCGACAAACGATATCCAGGGCCCGTCTGTACGAAACCTCGTAACTGTAAGGTAATCGTATCTAGTAAGTAGTAGCCTAACCATTGGCATTGCCCTCGTATTCTATAAATTTAATCACATATTCAACACTAGTATGTGGCAAATACCGAATATGTTTACATTTACCGTAGCCTAATGCTTTAAGCTCTGTATATTTGTGTAGAGTACGTTAAGTAATACTACAATCTGAAACTGGAAAATACCCGTATGAACCAGAAGCAGTCGCTGTTCTGTGGATAGTCCATTGGAAAGTTCTTGGTGTGGACCGTTCCGGAAGTTGCCGTCAAGATTCCCCCGCAGTCTGCAGAAACAGATGGATCATGGAAACGGTTCAGAAAGGATTGTGGAACTTCTAAATGAACATAGCCATTACCTAGTAATGTACTAGTAATGTACTATATAGGTATAAAGAAGAATGTTTGCAGCGTGCCTGTATATAAAGAGTTTTGGTGTTACATTTGGTTGTGTGTCTGCGTGTATAACTAAGTATGCTACTGGGCCATTGTGACCTATGTTGTGACGTATGTTGTGACCTGCAACATTGCACACACACACACACACACACACACACACACACACACACATATACATACAGAGAGAGAGAGAGAGACCGACATACAGACAGACACATCTAGAAAGAGAGACACACACACACATACACACACTACCTACCGTTGTTCGGCACCAGCTGGTCGCACGTGACCCCGGAGAGACCGTCTGGACACACGCACGTGCAATCTGGACCCACATATCCCCCATTCTCACAGTGCCTCCACCCCTGACTGGAACAGTGGCCTAAAATACATGAATAATCACTGTACCGGTACTAGTATACACCTCACTTCATCGTTACACATGTACGTGCACGTAACTATGTTGAAAGTGCAAGAGGTGAGGATGCTCTGTTAGGAAGCACTACAGCTGCATGTTCTTAGATAAAGAGTACGACACTCACTATTGCACTTGTAGAGTTCATTGGCCAGCTGTATGTCCAGAAAACTTGGCTTTATCCTTTGTCCAATCACCATCTGTAGATGTGGGTCGTGAGTCCGAACTGTGATACCTCCGTTCGCAGAAAATGCCTGTAACAACCGTGAATGGATGTTCGTAAAATACAATATTATTAATATAATTTATATCAACTAGTGAAGCTATATTTAATGAAGCAAGATTACCCTAAATTAGTGCATAGTGAGCTGAATTTCTTATGACTGAAACATATTTTAGTAAATATATTATTTGCGTACCTTGGCCCAATTGCTCAGAACCCATACTCGAACTCCGGGCTGTTATGACTACAAATAACCCCTATCAAATACGGATGATTTGACGGAGGTCAGGTGTAGTCATAAAGACCTAAGTTTCGAGGATGCTCAGAACCATATTCTCAGGTATTGTAGCGATAAAAGTGTTCCATGCGATGGATCCAGACAACGTTACGGGCCCTGCAACCTTTCTGAACAACGGGCCCTTTGGACATTATGCCCTACCCTTGTCATATACCTTTGAGCTGTAGTGCATAATTGAGTTATAGTCGTACGGCAGGCCATAGGTGGACACCAGCCTGCTCGGATAACGCCGGAAGTCCGTCACTCTGTTCGGGAGAATGTTGGCTTTGATTATGTCCACGTTGAGATCTCGGTCTGGACGAGACTGTTCGTGAACGTAGCCGATGGTGTGTCCAAGTTCGTGCATCAGCGAACCTCTCTGAACAGCGACAATGAACGTGAGTTTAGTAAACAGTTAAAATACTTTGTAGCCTCAATATGTATGCTTCAATCTGGGGCGTGTACATAATATACTTGTGATGCACAACAAATAGAACACATTCTTAAAAGGAGCATTGCTTTCTATCTGAGTACTAGCTGATTGGGTAACCTAATTGAAACGGTAAACCTTTAATTTACTGTGATTATACATGTAAGTATGACTTAACTACGAATTGATAACGTTTCACATTACTGTATGCAGCCGGGGCTACTAAATTATATTGTGGACGTTTGTTAGTCATAGTACAATTTTCATTTTTCAGTTACCCCGCAGTTTCCGGAAGCCAATTTCTGCCCTCCTCGCACCCTCCCCACCATCGTCCGACACCTGGAAATCATAGTCAACCATAATGTTGATAGTATGTCTGGTAACCTCTTAATACGAGTATGGCATTGCAAGTTATATACAGTGTAGAAATGTACGCCTTACTTTGTTCCATTGGTCAGAGTTATGAAGTCGTTGTGTCCCAGTTGTTTAGCTAGTTGTGAGTTCCTCGGTATAAAGCGGATGCACGTGTAGTTTGACCACATGTCCATAGCTTCGAGTGCCCATTTCACGTGGAACCGGTCTGAAATAGTACATGATGATGATGATACTACTATTACTACTACTACTACTACTACTATTACTACTACTACCACCACCACCACCAAATCTACTACTCTACTACCCCGGTCTCTCTTTCTCCTTTATCTCTCTCCTTCTCTCACCCTATCTCTTCTCTATTTATCTATCTATATAGCTATATTATGTGTCAGTCTATCTATCTATCCATCCATCAAACTATATGGCTTAATTCGAACATGCCTCTGTTCACCCAGCAGAAAATGGGTACCCGGAAGGATGAGATGGACATGTGAATGATAACCTTGTAGCGACTTGAATGGCAGCTTGGGTTGTATACTCCCCAGGGAGTTGAGAAGGAATTGACCGGGGTAATAATGTACAGCGCCCTGAGCATGCTGTAGCATGGATTTGACGCAATATAAGACTGCACATTATTATTATTAGTGGAAATGCACTTCCCTGTGAAATGACGATGTGCAATCAAGGAATTCTAAAATTTAAGCAATGTTTGTACCCTAATTTCGTGGTAATTTGTCTAAACACAAAGATGACAGCTGATACACTGTTGATGCAGATTTATTGAAATATAGTGGTAATCTAGTATGTCCTGAATCAATCAACCATAACTCCCTACCATATTTATGTCAATTTGTTCTGTAGAACAGACAATCCTGAGAAAATGAAATATTAGTCAGTCGAATGACACTGCTCAACAGCTGAACAGGATGTTATCAATACGCATGACTTGCCGTCATTCTTGTTTACATCCGGTTATTTAGAACTGGGTTTCTTCACAATACAAATGTCAGTAAAATATTCTTTGGTGCTTTGCACTACATTTATTTAACCAGTTTTATTGTATATATCCTTTCAAATGATTGGTTAATATTTTGGGATGAATATTATTTTCACCAATCGCAGAATACTTCTTTGGACTTTTCATTGACGGAAGCGCGCCAAATCGTGAATCGAATTTGGTAACCATAAATATTGTTCTGCTTGTTTCTCACAATGTTTGTGAAGGAATTTAAGAAGAATTTTTACGACGTCGTACAGAATCAGGTATAACATTTACTGCAAATGGAGTAAACGTTTCATTAACCAATAAATATATTTATTTTATGGTTCAATCGTTCGTTTATTTACTTCAGATTTCGTGTCTCTCTCTCTCTCTCTCTCTCTCTCTCTCTCTCTCTCTCTCTCTCTCTCTCTCTCTCTCTCTCTCTCTCTCTCTCTTTCTCTCTCTCTTTCTCTCTCTCTCTGTTTATCTCGTGTACCCCCAGTCATTACACTACCATATCAACCCGACAAATGGGGTGAAACTTGGGCAAAGGGGCCAAGTCATTTTTCTCATTTCTCTACCAAATCGGTTGATTCGCGTTCTGAAAATGTATCCACTGTTCCACAGTGTTATATGCTTCAATATAGCACCAACATATTCGATTGTAATGTACAGTGTTCACACAGGCACTTGAATATCCACGAAATAAACATCACTATCGAACAACACTGTAAATACTGAAAGTTATAATAGTTGCCATCTTGGGATTCACTACACATTTTTTAAATCGCAGTTCTGCTCAATGATTATTACGCAAGAGAGCTGCCGTTTCTTGTCTCGCTTCAATAAAGTATACCTTCTATTCATTTAATGTACGGTCTTTCAGGCGGATACTGCCTGCTTATCGCTGGTATCCAGTTCCAAATATCAAAATTGACATCATCGAGAGCCGCATTTTAACTAACGTCTGCAACCCCACAAATTTAACAAAGATCATGAACTTTAATCTGTTAATTATACATACTGTAGACATTGTATAATAAGTTTTTCTCCTTTTATTTTTCAGCGTGTCCTTATTCTAGTAGCATTTGATGTGGATGCCCTATGTGCTTGCAAGATTCTCCAGGTATTTGTCGAGATGGTTACCAACCTTTAATTCTCTCGGATATGATATAAATTAGGCACTGCCACTGTATATATCCATAATAAAAATAGTATTTAATTGCGGTCCAGGCGTCATTTGAAAATCTGCAATGTTAAAGATATCTCTGTGACCCCCTTAAAATTACAGATTTGACCTCCATTAACATTGAGCCTATCCGAGAATGACTCCTTATTATTTTCTTAATTTTGAAAACTGTAATATTATAATAATTGCAATTATATAGAACATAACTTAGTTTAATACATGCATTTTAATTTCTCATAATTAGCATTGGTTGTCTTTGATGTGAATCATGTCAGTATTTTTAATTACATGTAATTTACGTGTGTTTCAGTGTCTGTTCCAGTGTGATCATGTCCTGTATACCATCATCCCTGTGCAAGGTGTGGAAGATCTGGAGAGGGCGTTCGTAGAGAACTCAGAAGGGGTATAGGAGCCTTACGTTTTACCTGTTGTATCTAAAATTGTCCAGCGTTTAGTGAAATATTCACGCTGCAATGTACAAAATTTAATTAAATAATTAATAATAATAACAAATAATTAAAATAATCAAATTAAAATAACATCTCAAGTCTGCGACTATTTACGATAGTTTGCTCACCCTCTGTAATGATAGATTTGAGTACATTTTCAGATTGGAGAAGTAAACTGTGGGCTTTATTTCAGATAAAGCATGTGGTGACAATCAACTGTGGGGGTACCGTGGATCTGGTGGAACTCCTACAGCCTCCCGAATACGTCAGATTCTACGTCTGCGATAGGTGCGTAGTTACCATGGTTACGACATGTGTTGGCAGCGACCGTTGGTCTATAAGGTCCTGAGTTTAAACCCGCCCTGGGGTCTCGGCGCCAATGGCAGCAGAAGTTACCATTCCAACATGATTATGATAGGATGTGCTGTTTATCACCCAATACTGGCTCCCGCTGGAGATGACATCAGGAGGACAATTAAGTTATTCACCTAGAGATAACATTTTTCAACTTCACTGATTGGTCAATAATTACTAATTTGCATAGTTATCCTCCAGTAGCCAAAGATTCTACCATTGTGATGTAATCACCACCGACTGTCGCCACCGCCATAACAATGATATGACGTCACAGTGCAACAGCACATCATCTTGTTCATTGACTTCCCAGTAAAAACCTTTCACACATGAAGTGCTGTTTTTCTTCTTAAATGACGTAAGACTGATATTGGGTGATAAATAGAATCTCAACCTCGTGTCTTTTGATATCAATGTTATCATACTCGTTGATATAAGTAACCAAAATCCTCGGCTAAGCCTCGGATTTTGGTTACTTTTATCAACTCGTAGGATAACATTCATATCAAAAGACACTCGGTAGAGATTCTCTATTTATTCCACATGTCTCACTAGTTATCAATGTTTTAATATGTATTACTATTTATTAATTATATTAGCTAAGACTCGCACATAATGGTGTCAGTGATCGTGAAAGATTACTTTGGCCGTGTTCAATGAGTAAAGTTATCTCCCTTAGTCATGAAACCAGAGGAAATGTGAGATTGTATGGTATTTTATTCGGGTTATACAGGAAGTGTAAACTGCAGTGGAATTTTACCTATCCTACAGCTGTAAACAAATCTATTTGGAGGTACAAACTATTTCTGGCCCACCATCAAATCATTTCTCTCTCACAAAGGTCTTTTATCTGATAACTGTGTTAGCCTACTCTCGCTCCGAAAATAATAATATCATCTTAGAGCACATTGATTTTGCAAATACTTTTAATAATGTTTATATAAATATAGCAAATGATATTGGCATGAAGGAATCCAATAGTAATTTTAATTCTCACCCTAGTGTAACATCTATTTAAGAAAACTGTCCACAAGAAAATTCACATTTTAAATTTTCCTCAGTCCCTCAAAAACGTGTAGAATCAGTCATTTACACAGTGACAAAAAGGCCACTGGTGTTGATAACATAATATCTTCAACATTTCTAAAACCTTATCTCCATTCATCTGTTCATATACATCTACATTCATATACCTAATAACTTCTGCATATCACACGAGGCTTCATCAATCGGACAGATTGATTGCATGCAATGTCACATGATCTCTATATTTCTTTTTATATTTAATATTTATTTCAGAAAAAAAACCTCCTGGGCTCCACGAACAGCTATCTTGATGGCTATCGGTACAAGTCACCTCTAGATGTCACGTAATGGTACGTCACAGGCTTTACTGGGGCTCTATAAATGCCTACACGTGCGTGGATGCCTGCCATTCCTAGGACGCTGACAGGCAATACATACACAGTAGTACTGGTAAGTGGGAAATTCTATCTCTGATTTCCACATGTTAAAATATGCATTCGTAGTATCTCAGAGAATACTTGATGCGTATTTAATACGTCCGTGAGTTGTAGCTAAGAGAGAAGGATCTGATTGTGACATGTTACAGGCAATGTGGTTATCTATGTTACAGGCAATGTGGTTATCTATGTTACAGGCAATGTGGTTGTCTGTGTTACAGGCAATGTGGTTGTCTCTGTTACAGGCAATGTGGTTGTCTGTGTTACAGGCAATGTGATTGTCTCTGTTACAGGCAATGTGGTTATCTGTGTTACAGGCAATGTGGTTGTCTGTGTTACAGGCAATGTGGTTGTCTGTGTTACAGGCAATGTGGTTGTCTGTGTTACAGGCAATGTGGTTGTCTCTGTTACAGGAGATGTGGTTGTCTGTGTTACAGGCAATGTGGTTGTCTGTGTTACAGGAGATGGCATCGTGCAGTACATCCGCGGCTATTCTGGCAGTCCTCGTCCTCGCCTTCATGGCCGGCCACTCGTCTGCAGACATCCAGGCGGAGGACAACACGAGGCAGGTGTGTGCTGCTTCAAGTGCTTAGCATACCGGAAGTGCTAAATAGGTGTTCATGCATATATCAAACATCCTTTTTACGGATTCCTCCAGGATCCTAATAATGATACTTTCACATCGGGGGGTTTCTTGTACAGGATTGTGATGGACACGAAACCTTTAGGATACCCGAGGTCATCTCCTCCAGGCAAGGGTACAAATCCTAGCTCCGCTTACTACATTACTACCCTTGTATCATATACCACCATTTCCTGGCACTCAGTTTACCCTCTGTCGGCAGAGTGAGTTGTTTCCCCTTCCAAAATTACGATACGTTCGCTCTAGAATTCGTGAACGATATCAGAACGAAGGTTTGGATTGATTGTCCAATAGATAGGCCCTAATCAGATGAAAGCCCTTGTAGCCATTCAAGAGAAACCG
>JAUTBZ010134501.1:0-13626 GCA_032361785.1 Lepetodrilus galriftensis
CATGGTCCGGGCTTTGCTAAGTCATTTTTAATTGGCCCTGATGTCTTTGATATAGCTCTTGTTAATGTCTCACACTGTAATATCAAAAGATTTGTGATATGGTCTATATATTCAATATTGCCTTTAAACATTTTTAAAATCGACCATTTTCCAATTTGCTCTGGAAACAGACAGGCAAACACTTTGATAAATAGATGGATGAGTCAAATATCAATATTCATCCAAAAAGGAAACTTATAAAAATTAATTTAATCTCAAGCCATTCTTGAAGATAATTCTAAACAATTGTACATAATTAAACTTGTTTATTGGTTATCATGATGTGAAAAACTATGATATTTACATAAATTAAGAACATAATTATGATCTTCAATTAGAATTGCATCTAAAGAGTTTCATTCTGGAATAATAATATCAAATTATTGTATTAAATTTACATAATAAAGTAAACAAATTGTGATGAAAGCAAATGTATGATATTTTGACCGACTTGGTAACAAACATAACAAATGATGCTCTACAACATTAAAGTGTAATCAAATTAATATCCAAGAATATCTTGATGAAAGAATCATATTGTGAAAATCATATTGTCCTCATTTATCAATCAGCAGAATTTAACAGATTATTTCACAGAATCACAATGTAATGAGAAGCTAATAACTATGTGCATACCGGGTAATGCAGTGTTCGATGACGATGTATAAATATAAACTGCTTCGAAGATAATGCATCAAACCAAACTTAATAGGACTAGATTTGTACATTCATCACTAAATGAATAACATAGGGACTATCTAAATGCAGAAATTGGATATGCTTAGAGGACTTTCTTATTCAATGGAAGACCAGATTCATTAGCGATCTTCCGCCATAGAGTTCCAAGCTGGCTCATACTCATGGCCTCGTCTTTGAACAAAGCGTTCGGGGAGACTTCATTCCGGGCGTATCGGAGATAAAATGGATACTCAACTCCAGCTGAGCACCTGGGTCGCCTGTGGTGATATTCCTTGTAGATGCTAACAAAGCAACGGTCCACGTTGTCAGACTTGGCGTAAACCCGGATAGGAAAGGTGGGGACGTGAGTCAGTCTCCTTTCCAGGTACTCGTTGCCGTCGTCATCTCGGCACAGAACAACGTCTCCCCACTTCAAATTGAAATGTTCCGACGGTCTCTTAATGCCCATGTACTTGGTATTCAGCACCCACATTGTGTTGAGAATTGACTCGAGATTGTGAGTACCCAGCTGTTTGGCTTGGAACATTATTTCGATGTCGTATTCATCCACTGGGACGTATCTCTGACCCTGGCCGCACTTGAACATGTCTTCCATTTTTGTCTTGATCAAGTCTCGACAACTCTGAAATATGTCGTCTTTCATAATTGAATGTGGATATCCCTCGTCCCGGAGATATCTGTGGAGGTGAGACTGTAGGTTCTTGAGGGTATTTGCAGTTGGGAGACCTCCGTCGTTTTTCCTCACACCTTCAAAGAAGTCGAGAAGAAGCTCGTTGAGGCGCTCAGGAGGAAGAGACACCATGTCAATATCTTCACCCAATTTTTCCATATGGTATTTTCTAAACTGAGACACAGCATACTTAATCACGTGTTCAATGCCGCGACTTCCGCTCTTCAGAGACCCTCTTCTCGAGTAACTTGGAGCAGGAGGTCGTCCTTGAGTTGGAACTGGAAGACACTCATTGGACACCAAAGCACTACCTTGTGACGATTCATCCATGGCGAGAGAGACTGGTGTCTCGGGCTCATCCTCAAACATATCCAAGTCTATCACTTCAATTTCTTCCAGTAGATATGAAGACCCTGTTTGTTCTTCTTTCACATTATGTGGACCTACTGAATGGCTTTGAGGAATACTGGCTGAAATCTCATTCAAAGTTTCTGGTTCACAAACAGGTTGTATAGTTCCTGTTTGACCATCAGATACATCAAGTTTGGACACAGTTGGGAAAGAACAAACTGGACTATCTATGTGTGAGGATTCTTTGGTTATTTCACACTTTATTGATTTATTTGACATTGAATTATCTCGCAGCTGGGTTCTTGAACTTGAAACATCAGAGGAGCTTGTCATATATCCAAAACCTTGACGTCTTTGGTTCATATTGCCCGTTTCTAGTTCATGACTTGATCTGGACTGAGCTACTGTCACCTCCCTCTGATACTGGCCCAGATGTCTCTCGTGTTGCCTCTGGTTCCGTCTCTCCCCAGACCTCCTCATCACAAACTCCTGAGGTAGGCTTTGGGAATTCGGTGTAGAATCTTCACAAGGTAGCGATGTTGAAAACACCGAGGTTTTGAAGGCCTTCACGCAGAAGCTCTCGCTGACCACATTGCCACTACTCTGGATGGTTTCACTGAGAACGTATCTCTCTTTCTTTACGTTGTCTATCTCCACATTGATGTAGCCACTGATGTCCACACACTGGCTGAAGTAGATGTAATTACGACACAGGTCTTGTAGCTGTTCAACAAATGAGTTGAAGAACTGGACAGAGTATTGCTTCTCCATGCTCGTCTGAAACAAATCAAAAGGACATTAACTACAACAGTCAAAGGAATTCTTGTCGGGATTTACACTTACATACTGTTTAAAAGCAAGTGAATGGCAGGTTGAAAATCTTCAAAATTTATCTTTTTTTTAAATAATGAAATTAGCCTACCATAAGCAGAAGCTCAATTTTAAAATATCCACGGGAAATGAACGAAGTCCTATTCAAAAGCAACCTGCCAAACACTGCTAGTATATTTGTAATTTACATGATACCAGATTATTTTAATGATTAGTACTACCGTAACCACTTGAGATTCGTGGAACAAATGCTTGAAACTGGAATTGTTAAAAGACAGGATGCCAAAGAATGGGTGCATGATCTGATCAGCTGGCAGTCTTAAACTATACTTCAGCTACCAATACATGCACTACATTCATCCCAAATTAATCAGGTTAATCTATTAGGGATATTCACTGAATGCATGTAATTGTAAACACTGGAAACACACACAAAATAATGTACCATGTATGTACGTGTGTAAATAATATATATATAATGAATGAGTGTGAATATGTGCAGGGTGGCCTTCAAGAAACCACATACTGCTCCCATGAATAATAAAAGTCATGCATAAATATTCATATAATCAATAGCTACATATTTGTTGACCAAGAGACTGCAAACATGTCTAATGCCATCAAAAACAAAGCAATCTGACGTAATAATTGTTCAAACTATCCAGACATTAGATATTTAATTGTCATACTACTAGAGACTATATCCTATTCAAACTGAGTACACATAACATGCTGTCTTTTGCCAGTGTATTAGAACTAAAAACAGTCACTCGTGTTCTGGATGACATCTTTACTCGGAATGAAACCCATACAACAAAACAGGATAGCACGTACGACAGGAAGCACTAACCTAATATATTTTCTTGTTAACTGGCAGTCCTGCCGAGATGAGCATCTTCTTCCAGAGAGAGGTCAAGGACGACCAGGTGAGAGGCTCCGGAATGTACCAGGTAGTTTGTGTATCGGCTTTCGTCCTAGTCATAGGCTTCAGGTAGAACGCACTGTCGGGGTCCAGCATCTCCCTGGGCCTCGTGGCCACGTACTTCTTGTAAATATTCACGAAGCACCTACCCGGGTCTTCAGGCTTGGCATGAACCTTGAGCGTGAATGTTGCCAAAGGATTTCCTAAATGTTCCAAGTATTCGTTGCCTAGATTGTCAACTCTGAGTGCGATATCTCTCCACTTGAACTTGAAATGATCCTTGGGACCCCTTATCGCAAAGAATTTGGAGTTCAGCACCCACATTGAATTCATGACGGCATCAGGATTAGAATCTCCCAGCTGGTTCTTTAAGAACAGCAGCTCAATGTCCTCATCGGCCACGGGAATGTGTTTTGGTAGGATGATCGATTTGCTCCTTTCATTCAATCTGGACTTCAAGAACCCTCTTGATGTCTTAAAGTGATCATCCTTTGAAATTGAATACAGATATCCTTTCTCACGCATATACTTGTCAATATACGTCTGGACATTTTTCAAAGAGCCAGGGCTTAGAGGTTGACCTAACACAGTTCTGGCACCCTGGTAGAAGTCGAGAAGCATCTCATTCAATTCTTCCGGAGATGTGGACATAAGATCAACCTCTTTACCATACTTCTTACAATGGTATTTCTGGAACTGTTTAATAGAGGACTTCATCACACACAGAGAGCCTGGGCTCATTCTGTTCTCCATCATTGTATTGACAAGTGTTGCATCACCACTAAATGCTGCCTTGAGGTATGAGTCTTGGGTCACCACAAGTCCCTCTGGACAAGAAGCAGGTGCTTCTTCTTCATCATCAAACAAATCCAGATCTATTACTTCATCACTGGCAAATGAGTCCCTCACAGATCCTTCCTCTCTTTCAAATGAAGTTTCAGAGAAATGTGTACTTTCTCCATACTGAACATTCCCTTCCGCCATTTCCCGAGGAAAGCTTTCTTGAAGTTCTTCATCTTGATCGATTTCATCTTCAATATTGTCCATATATATGGTGTCAGACTTGATAGGCAGTTCTGGAAAAGACTCATCTCTTCTAGACATCTGCCTTGCTTTCTGCTGAGGGCTGTTGGTGAATAGGGAATCGTCATCTGCATGCCTTTTCAGTTGTCCCTTTGTTGACTGGCTACAAACTGGTTGGTGGTCTTGACTAGCGACAGAACTCCTTATCTTCCTGTTAACATCTGTATAGTCCCAGGAATGAACTGGTGTTTCTGTGTGTGTTCTTGGTCTGTCAGAGAAGCTGGATCCTCTTTGATCCGAAGTACTTGTATGTCTCCTATGGGTCACAGCTTGACTTTCCAAAGTACTGAATGAACTTCTGAGAGGCTCAGATCCTGGCCTGGTTTCTGCCGATGCCTTGAAAGACTTAACACAGAAGCTCTCACTGACCACATTGCCACTGCTCTGTAGGAGCTCACTGAGGACGTATCTCTCTTTCTTCACGTTGTCTATCTCCACACTGATGTAGCCGCCGATCTCCACAGAGGAATCGTAGTCCAGGTATTTGATGCACAGAGACTGCAGATTTTCCACAAATGCTGTTAAAAATTTCACTGAATACTGCTTCTCCATAATTCTTCATTCAGGTTTATTCCTAGGAACAGAAGAATGGTCTTGCAGGTATTAGTCAGTCGCAATTCAATGCTAATTCTGTATTTGCAATTCAATGCTAATTCTGTATTTGAATATGTTGAAGATATGGGTACAACTGCACAAAACAAGAGATTCAGAAAACAGGATGAACTTCACTTTAAAAAAACTAATTTACCAGGTGTTTTTAGTAAGAATTAGACTACAATAGCATGTGACAATGCTTGAGGTCTTGCTAAACCACAAATGTCAAAGGAGCACGCTGTGATCTAATACTTCAGGACTGAGATCTAATTACGGTTTGAACAAAATGTACTTTTTACAGGAATCTAGATCATGATAGTTTTTAACTGGCCTAAAGTCTTTGGTAACTTAATGTCACAGAAAGCAACACAGGGCTCAATTTAGCGACTAATTTAGGAGCCATGGCGACTAAATTTCACATTTGGCTACCAATATTTCACTTATTTTAAGTGTTTCTGGCTATGTAGGAGCCAATTGGCTCCTAGGAAAAGAGTGTAACTTTAAGGCCTGAACATAATAATACTAGCATGAATAGGTAGACATTGGAATGGATATAAATCATCTACAGCACAGGTCACAGCACTCTGAAGTGTTATTGTCCTATAAAAATTACAAAGGTGGTTAGATACAAACATCAGCAACACTCCAACCGAAATTACCACCATTTTCAAACTTTGAAATGCACGAGTTTATTATCATTATGCTCGTGCATCATTGTAAATCACAAAATAACACACACAAAACTTAGAAAACCCTGTACCTATCCAGGCATATTAACTATATCATGCAACAGAATCTCCAACAATCTGACAAATTTCAAAGTCAATTTTATTTTTCTACCAAAATTCTACGGTAGCAAACTTGTAGTTTACTGACATTTCCATCAACATGTTATAGAACAAAGTCGTCTGCTTTCATAAACGATCGATCATGGATGATACTCATGATCAGCGAAAAACACAGTTTGGGCAAACCAAGAAATCACGGACATTGTGACTGCGAGCTAATCAGAAATGCTAATAGCTAATTACAGGGGAACAAGGATTATATAGGCTACATACAAGGCCCAAGTTTTCATCTAGTGTTGTGTTTTCATTCGGCAAAAATGCTTTTCCATGGGATAAATGCGTAATTATAAAGTAGGAACATACACTTTTAAATTTAGAATGATTTCTTTCACTTTATGAGTCCGAAAACCGGGTAGAGTAGAGTCCTGGGACTTCAGACACCTATGTTACCAGCTGTTTACGGGTTAATATGCATGCCTACCGTTCCAACTGACTGTTTTGACCGTGAATAACTAAATCATGTGATTTTATCATTGCATAGTTTGAACATGACCGTTAACCTATCTAAATTACATATCTGCGTAAAAAGTATTTTCTACAACTGCGTTTAGCACATGTCGCCAGAATATTTATATATCTTAAAGCAAGCATATTTTCAGGTAGAAAGTATATGGTCATGTGCTACTGAAATCATTAATCATTGTAATGACAGGCAGCGCATTTTTATAATAACCGATGTACCAGAACCACTGTTCAAAGTCAAAGGACAAGTGACCGAAGTCCCAGGACCCGTTGGATTTATATTCGTTTCAAAGTATCTTACAACCGGGGCGGGATGTAGCGCAGTGGTAGAACGTAAGACTTCGGAGCCAAAAGTTCCAGGTTCAAATCCTGTCCCGGCATTAATGTTCGCGAAAGTTACTTTTCTGATGCGATATTGATAGGATGCAATGACTGTAGAGTGGCAATGCAGTTATCATCCTTGGTCTTGTCAGTACCAGCCGGTGCTCGCAGGTTTACTGCAACATTCAGCGCTACGGATGTTGCAGGTTTCCTCCTGCCCTAAACTGACATGTCGTGATATTAGTGAAAGATTATAGAAGGCGACTTTAAACCCCAATTAAAAATAAATAAATAAATAAAAAATCTTACAACCTTTTGTATCAAGGATAGTTTTTGTTACAAAAATGGTGTCACATCAGTAGCCAATAGTTATTTGCCATTGATATGTTGACACATGTCTTATATTGGCAATAAACAGGACCACCCCTGAAAAGTGTCCGAAGTCCCAGGACTTTACTTTACCATATGGAACCCCAGTTCCAATCGAATGTGTCCCTACTGCTTCATCAATCAGGGGAGATAAATCATGCAGCGATAGCTATGGCTCGTCATTCACTTTCAGTGGCAAATACATGTAACATGCACACACGCTTGTGGATTATATACAATCAAGACAAAGTAATGGATCAGTTAAAACCACAAAAATGGATGCATAACAGCCTACGTGGTCAAGATTTCTTACCACTGGCTGACCTGGAACTGTCAAGCCGCATAACCTAAAGTGAAACTACTTTCCACACTACTCAACATTATATTAAATATTTACGGGCATGTATTTCATGAATATTACTATATGCATTAAGATAATACTAAACTTTATTTGAATGCGATGATATGGGGGTTAACCGACGTATGAACGATTAAAAAGTGCTGGTTAAACTGATTTGAACGTAGGAGCTTGTTGAACCATCTAGAGATCGTCACCCAGGAAATAGTATTTCTTGATAAGTTTAATGTGGCTTTACAGAGAAGAATGTTGCAGTTTTCATTAACAAGCTAGATGTTTCTGGCTTGCAAACACTATTGGTACGTATTTGCACGTAATACATTGGTGTCTAGTGTATTAGAAGTTTAGAAGTATCGTACTTATCAGTCCCAACCTTTGTCGTCCTCTCCAAATATTTGTATTTGCATAGAGTTGCTTCCCCGCCAAGGTCTACCATTGGTCCATTTTCATTCAGAACTTGAGCAGCTGTTCAGTAGATCGAGTATGTCTGCTTTATTCATACTAGTACGTAGTAGCACATTAATATTACTCATTGGTCGGATCAGTGAAAACACAGTTCAGGCAATCATTGTGAATGCAAACCAATTAATTTTAGTCACAAGTTTCATAGATGATTGTGTTATTTTCATGTAGGCCTGGTCAAGGATTTTCAGCAGAAAATGCCATTTTTAACACATTATTTATAACCATTATTATTATTCCGATTGCAATAAAAAAATACATGGAGGTATACATAATTATGTGATCTTGGAAATGTATAAATTGTAATCAGAGCTGTGCATGGGGGCCTATTTCTCGAAACGTTAATACAAACTTCTTAGCCTAAGAACAGTTTGTGGCTACAAACTGCTAAGAAGTTTGTAAGAACGTTTCGAGAATAGGCTAATCTGGTTATGAACAACTTCATATCATCTATTTTGTGGCATGAATGCAACCTACTCATCAGTTCGAAGGCCAGATACGGAAGGCTGCAAATAGACATTTGATTACGTAACATTTTAGTACTTTATAAACATAAATAAAGTATCTTTTTCCATTCACTACGTAATAGAACATAATAGAACAAAACTAAAAACTAATAAATAAATCTACAGTGAATCTGGCAATCCAACATTTGTCCAAGTAACCCCATTGCGTTCATACTTCGATGAAAAAGATTTTCTAGACAACTCCCACAAAATATATACTTTTGATGAGATATCCTGTGAGTTACAAACTTACGAAAGTGAATAAACTACGTAATCTCATTGAGATTGTTTGTGTTGTTTTTGGTATTCGTAGTAACTAAATTCAGGTCTGCCTGGCTTATGCCACCCGTATTATTTCTCATGTACCGTATCTCATCTCCTGTCTTTTCGGTGAATGTTTTTTTGAAATATCACAATTTGAAAATAGGACCCCACACGCCTTTTTGGGATCCGCAACACACGATTCATATTCTGGAGCCTTTTTGGGCACTTGTAACTTCTTGTAACTTCTTAATTAGTTGAGACACAGATCTGAAATTGGGTACCCTAATGATTTCTGTCCCAGGCAGTCAGAATCTGCAATCAAAAAGGAGATCGGAGGTACCTTTTCTGATAGATAGAATCATGTGTTAGAAAGGCTTGTGGAACCTATGTTTATATTGCGATATTTAAAAAACCATTCACCGAAAAGGCATACCATTTTGAATTTCTTGATCAAATACCCTAAAATATTTTAAGCACTAAATCAACCAACCAATCAATCAATTCCTCATGCTAGAGGTCCAGAGAAAGGGTTTATTTACTGTATTTTAATATGCATCCCTTTTAAACTGACAATGGAGATGAGATCTTTTAGAAATACAATTAAATACATATACGGGTGGCCTAATCTGAAGTTATTTTATTCCTAGGTCGAAGACGAGAATTATCTGAAGAGAGATGGAGAAGCAATATTCAGTGCAGTTCTTTACGTCATTTGTGGAAAGTCTTCAAGATCTGTGTCGAACATATCTGACTTATAGCGAGTTTGTGGAGGTCAGTGGATACGTTTGTTTGGAGATAGACAACATGAAGAAGGAGAGATACGTCCTCAGTGAGCTCCTACAGAGCAGTGGCAACGTGGTCAGCGAGAGCTACTGCACCAAAGCTTTTAAAATGTCGCGGTCCGGAATTAGAAGCGGTGGTCCTGCACGTGATGCCCAAAACTCCAGGCAGCAGCCCGCAGGCAACAGAAACGTTGATAAAATGAACATGCAGGGAGGCAGGGAGAAAATGGCTCTTCAGAAATCCAACGTCAATAGACGTCGCTCGTGGAACGAATCTCCGACCGATCATCAGAACGTTCCTCCCAAGGTACGACGATCTAATGAGGTCATTGAGATCATAGACGAGACTGACCGCCGTCCCGTGCAGAGAAGCGATAGAGAAAGGATGAAGCCTCCTCCTTCCCAGATGTACTCAGCTCCGGCTCCTGCTCCTGCAGCTCCTCCTCCAGGCCAGAGGCAGCGGTACTCGGCTCCTAGCGGCATGCCTCCACTACAGCATGCAACCAGGACTCGACCTGCAGCCAGTATGCCACCCGCAGGTCAGAGAGGTCAGCAGGAGTTTTACGACATTCAAAACATGAACATGCAGAGGACTGGAGCGTTACGCCACCCAGGATCTGGAAATGCTTCCCAGAGGATGGTTAATCCTGCAAAGAGACCCAATCAGGATCCTAATTTGTTGAGCTCAGCCCCTGGGAAAAGCGCTTATCATTCAAATCCAAATCCTAACAGCAATGTCCAACAGTTTCAGCATGTTCAAGGTCCTGTTTCCCGTGTTACCAGCACTGTCCAGCAGTTTCCTGTTCAAAGTCCAGTTTCCCATACTACAAGCAGTACTATCCAGCAGTTTCCTGTTCATGTTCAAAGTCCTGTTTCCCATACTACCAGCAGTGCTGTACAACAGTTTCCTGTTCAAGGTCCTGTTTCCCATCCTACCAGCAATAATTTCCAGCAGTTTCCTGTTCAACATGTTCAAAGTCCTGTTTCCCATGCTACAAGCAGTACTGTCCAGCAGTTTCCTGTTCATGTTCAAAATCCTAATCCAGCATTGTCTTCAAATCTTGGTCCAGCCCTCGGTTCTACTCAAAGTCCAAGTAGCAACCTCCAGCCTGGCATTCACCAGTTCAATGTCCAGAAGCCTCCACCTCCAAATCAAAGTGCTCAAGCTGCCAATTTACAACCTGTCAATATTAAGTTAGAATTTGCTTCTGGGGATCAATCTCAAGAAGCTGCAGAAGCCGTTTCTAAATCGGTCAAAGCTCAAACACAGCCTGTCCGTCGGCCATCTCAGTCAGAATCTAGCCACGGGCAGAATGCTCAAATTACTGAGGACACGGCAAAGGTCATCAAGCAGGAACCAGTTCCTCTAAGTTTCTCCCTTCAACCTGGCTATGATGAAGATGAAATCATTGACCTCGATTTGTTTGATGATGAACTTGTGGACACATCAGCGGATACTCCAGATGATCAGACGGCTCTGGCTAAGGAATATGCTGTAGCTGGATCACAAACTTCTAAAAATGAAACGGCTTTTGCTCCAACTACCCAGAAGGTTGTCACATACTCGGTGAAGCAATTCAAGAAGTTCCACATGATAAAGTCAGGATTGGATGTTAATCCATTCACAATCGCACCGCAGCAGTTTGACCAGTTACTGCTAGACTTCTACAAGGGAGTGAGAAAAGTAAGCGGGGAAGAATTGACTGGACGCACGTTGAAGAATGTTCAGATCCACCTGAACATGTTCTACCGGGATCAGCAATATCCTCATTCTATCGTCAAGGACGACTTGTTCCAAGCTTCGAGAGACTACGTGAAGAGCAAGCTAGACACGTACGTCGCCAGCCAGAAGCATGTTCCTGTCACTAACGATGACATCGAGGCCCTGTTCAATTGTGGAGCACTAGGCTGTCAGAACCCAGACTCACTCATCAACACCATGTGGTTCATGAACTCAATGTTATTTTGCATCAAACGTCCAGCAGATCATTTCAACATGAAATGGGGTTATATCAGTTTGAAGAGAGACGACATGGATCAAGAATATTTGGAATGTATTAACATGAATAATATGCAGTCTCCGAAGGTGCTTGCCAAGCCAGAGAATCCATCCAGATGCTTCGTGAACTTCTACAAACAGTTCCAGTGTTTGAGACCAAAGAACAGCCTGTACCCGGACTCTCCCTTCTACCTGAAGTTCCAGAAGAACATCCCGGCTCTCGGCGTGTGGTACGTCAACGAGGCCGCTCATCTGTCCCAGTTCCAGTACATGTGGAGGAAAATGGTCATGTCGGCTCGACTACCTCCCAACAAGAGGATAGTGTAAATCAATAGGCCATGGGTTACATGTCATGTTGGGTTCACATCGTTTTGTTCATGTTTATATTTTTTTTTAAATATTGGAGTTTGGATCCGTTTTAAAGATATTTACGTTGTGGAAATGCTTTAAACGTAAATTTTGAGAGGAAAAAAAAAAACAAGTAAAGGGAAAATATGTTGGCCCAGTTAAAATTACTGTTGGGATGTAGTAGTAGTATAAACATCACGGGGATGACACTGGTGGATCTTTCTTAATAAGAATCGTTGTCATGTTTATTGACATTTTGGTATTGATAATATTGTGTAATTTGTGTACAATGTACATGCTGTAAAGTATTTTGAGTTGACTATAGTATATATTTGTACACAGTTCCAGAGCTCCAGACAAAATTTGTGACCTGGGAGTACGGTACTACCAGATTTAGATTTTTCAAATATTGCGATGCTAGTACTTAAATTAATTTTGGGAGTATTATGTGAAGATTAATAGCAGTTGCAGGTTGCTTTTAACAGTTTAAATAGCTAAATGTGATGGTAATGGCCCCATTTACTATCGGACATTTAATTCTGGTCGGATGCGGCCAAAATCGAATGTCTGATAGTCAATGGGACAGTCTAAAAGAAAAGAAAAAAGAAGAAAAACATTATCAATATATTCATAGATTACCATACCTAAGCCCATATTCTAAATTAAACCTATCATGTTTCTTTCTCTGTAATATGAGGTATATTGAAAATAAATAAATAAGTCATACATGCGACCTTAAACAGTTTACATATTTTATCATTATGTACACGTTTTCATCACTGCCAGATTTAATATCTATGCATATTTCTCAGATTTTACTGCATAAATTACTTGGATACGTGCCTTATCTGGGCTACTGCAGTTCCAATGTCAATAGTTCAGCCACCAGGACCCTTCTAAATGTGAACACTCGCTAGCGATTCACACTTTTTCCAATGTTGATTTACCAGTTACAAAAATATCTTGAATCTCAGACTGCAGTACAATAATGTTAACAGGCATAATGTCATGCTATGGCATATATTGTTCACAATTTAAGCATAATAGCACTGTCTTGACACTACCAACATGTTTGATAAATGCAGCAAGCTTATCTATTGTTAGCTTTTTAACTTCCTTGTTATAAGTAAGTTGAAAATTACAGAGAATAATGATTTGCATTTTAGCAATTCACGTGCATATAGTCGGGGATAATATAAAAATCACAAGCCTGTGATTTCTTTCAATATCGATAAGTGCCATTCTCGCACCCCAACTGTATTTAATATCCATTCAGGTCTTACTTCTTGTGGTAGCCCCGGCACACATCCAGAGACTTTATCAAACAGTTTATAAGCTATAAATAGAATAATGATAAAAATATATAATATTTCATTGGATAGATTTTTACACTAAATCCATCAGGATTTCATTGGTTAGCTGTTTGCACAAGTTTCGCTCTTGATGTGTGCCATGGGTACCACATTAAGTACTGCTGGTGTGCGAGGATGCCGAATTGCTGGTAGAAATTTAAATATTTTGTAAAAATTGGTTACTGGTACATTTGAATCCAGACTAGTAGATTTGAAAGGTAATTTCTATCCCTGTATTAATATGTAGATGTCTGTGTAATGGAGAAGACTGCATAATGGTTACATTGAGTAGGTAGCGGCACGGGTCATGATTTTGTGTTCCAACGTCACGAAAACTGCAAATGTATGTAGTCTTTGAAAGCAGCA
>JAUTBZ010134512.1:1937-13625 GCA_032361785.1 Lepetodrilus galriftensis
TTGACTTTTTTATATCTTTTTGGTGTTGTTCCAAAGAGACTTTTAAAATTACGATTGAAGTGGCTTTGGTCAAAGAAACCTGCCTCTAAAGAGATGGTTGATAAAGAATCTTTTTTAGTATATGTCAGTAAATTTTTAGCATGATTTATTTTTACATTTAAAATGTACTGTTGTGGGGTAAGTCCTACTTCTTTTTTAAAAAACCTTATAAAATAAGACTTATTATACCCTATATGCTTAGCAATTTTATCTACACTAAGAGAAGAAGCATTTGGAGATTCAATCAATGCTTTAATCTTTAAAATTCTTTGTGATTCTTTATTTTGAGATACTTTTGCATAGGATTTAAAAAGATTTTTAATGATAATTTTTATATCTTTTTCGATGTCTATATTTTTGGTGTATAAGATTTTCTGAAAAAGTGTGTAAAACTCTCTATAGAGTATTTTATTGGGGAGAATACTATTTTCAAAATAAAAATCTTTTTGTAATTGTTCACACCATTGAGTATCAAGAAAAAGTACATAATACCCTTTGGCTTTATATGCTTTACTACAATGCATTTGTTTTGGGTTAAAAATAGCTAGAGAATGATTATCTAAATACTGTACATTATCCAAATCATAGGTAATATGTAAATCTCCATGTTCAATAAGTGCCAGTCCAAAATGAGTATGAAAGTGTTTTGTATAGTCAGAAAAAATGTCAGGAGTATATTTTAATTCACCAAATATCTTATTATCTTTTGTATATAAATAGTATATAGTTTGCATACATTATCTTATTGATGATTATTCAAAAATAGCTCTTCTTCTGGAATAGCTAATTCTAATTGAGAGTTACCAATAATAGTAATGATTTCTTTTAATATCTCTTGTTTTACCTTTAACCACTCTTCCCATTTGGTAGATATACTAAAGGTATATACTAAAATATTCATTGAATAGGTATCAATCTCATCTAGATATACCAATAATTTACTCCCCACTCCTGAACCAGGATGATTGCTTAAATTAAAAATACCATCTTTATAAGTTTTTTTCATCTTAATCAAATACTTTATTTTTTGATCATTCATAATATCAGGATGGGTATTGAGCATATTCCGAATCTCTTCAATGATACGTTCGAGCTCTTGCATATCATAGGTATATCGTAAGCGAAGGTTAAATTTTATCTGCCTTCCTACCTTACGTTTAGACCAATTTTTAATATAATTTCCTGCAAGTTTTGAGTTAGGTATAGTCACTAGAGCATTATCAAAGGTACGTATACATGTAGCAGCTAAGCCTATTTCTGTAACGACTCCTTCTACCTGCTCTGTCTCTATCCAGTCTCCTATATGAAAAGCATTTTCTCCTATAAGCCGAATAGAATCAAAAAAATTAGTGAGTGTGTCTTTTGCACTAAGACCAATCACAATACCTCCTATACCCAATGAAGTGACAAGCCCAGTTAAATCAACTCCCATACGAGCGAGTATAACAAACACAATAATAAGTGCGATAAGTACTTTTGCAATATTTAAAAAAAGAACAAAAAGTTCTTGATGAATCTCTTTGTCTTTTGCAATATTGATTGAAAGTGATGTATAAATAATAAATTTAATGATTTCATAAAACCACCAAGCAAAAAGAAGTAAAAACAAAATATAAAAGATAAAGTCAATTGTTTCACCTTGGATAAATAGATATATTGCCAACTTGAATAAATAGAGACTTATAATATATCGAAAAGGTCTTATTAATTTTTCAAAACGATGTAATAGCAGTCGATAAAAAGTACTTTTTCGTTTTTTATAGAGTTGTAGTAAAATAAATTTTCGAATAAAATTTCGAAATAGGTATTTAATAAAAATAATAAAACAAAGTAAAAAAATAAAAAGAATAATATGTCCAGGTGTAGTATAGAAGTTTGAGAAAAAAGAGAGTAATGGTTCTGGTATATTAAGATTAATAAAATGGATTATTTTTTGCATAAATTATTTTAATTAAATTCCTATATAGTGATGTTATTATATTTTTATTGAAGTAAGTAAAATACTTACTTCAACATAATAGATTAAGCTTTATCGTGTGTCTCTTTCACCATTTCAGCCATCTCTCTTTCAATCTCATCTGGGATATCTAAATCATCATCAGTTAATACTCCAGCATTTGGATCATTAAAGATAGAAGCATCTAATTTACCCTCGCTTTTTGCAACGATAACAGATACTGCAGCATCCCCAGATACGTTTACTGCTGTACGAATCATATCAAGAAGTCTATCCACACCAAGTATAAGACCAATACCTTCTACAGGAAGTCCTACTTGTGTAAATACCATAGAGAGCATGATAAGTCCAACACCAGGAACCCCTGCTGTACCAATGGAAGCAAGTACTGACATCATAATCACGGTTAAATATCCAGAAATACCTAAATCAACCCCATACGCATTGGCAATAAATACTGTGGCAACCCCTTGCATGATGGCAGTACCATCCATGTTGATGGTTGCACCAAAAGGTACAGTAAAAGATGCAACGGAGTTATTGACCCCGAGTCTATCTGTTACTGCTCTAAGAGTTACAGGAATGGTAGCATTTGAACTTGACGTTGAAAATGCAAAGATTTGTGTCTCTCTCATCTTTTTAAGAAAAGTGACAGGGCTCATACCTGAGAATATTTTTAGAATACTCATAAGTGTTACAAAAAGGTGTATCATCAGAGCGGCTATGAGAACAAGTACATATCCTGCCAAATCCACCAAGAGACCTAAACCTAAATTGGCGATGGCTTTTGCAAGCAACGCAAATACTGCATAAGGTGCAACTGCCATAATGATATTTACCATTTTCATCATAATTTCATTACCGATTTCGATAAGCTCTACCACTGGTTCTGCTTTTTTACCTACCATCAAGATAGAAATACCTACCAAAATAGAGAAGAAAATAATTTGTAACATTTTCCCTAATGCCATAGCATTGATAGCATTACTTGGAATAATATCTATAAGTACTGCACTTAATGCTGGTGCTTCTTTGGCTGTAAAAGCAGCTTCAGTTGTCATATGTACACCACTACCTATACCAATCATCGCAGCTAATCCTATACCTACAGCAATTGCAATTGCTGTTGTAAGCATGTAAAGTGCAAATGATTTACCACCAACTTTACCTAAAGCATTAATATCTCCAATACCAATAACACCTGTTATGAGCGAGAAGAATACCAAAGGTACAACGAGCATTTTTAGTGCTGTTACAAACATTTTTCCTACAATATGGAAAAATCCTACGACATATTCATTGACAAATGAACCTGCTTCATTTAGTCCCAATAAGTTTATTGCCAATCCAACAATAATACCTAATGCCATCCCTATAAGCACTTTGGTAGTTAAACTCATTTTTTTATCTGTTGCCATTTTATCTCCTTTTATTTATAATTATAATGAACAAGATACAATTTTATCCTAGTAAACCAAGTTGTATCCTCTTGATTTATCACGATAAAATAGATGAAGCCAAAATCATATTTGGCTTCATACTCATAGATAATATTAAAAGTTCATATAATAAATTACTCTAAAGTCATCTCTATCTTCACGACCACCATTACCATCTATACCATCAAACGCTAATGCTTCTGATTCACTAGATTGATCCTTCTTAGAGTAACGTACTCTTATTTTTGACCAGTCATTAATAGTGTACTTCGCATCAATATTTAACTCAGTAAAGTCATCTACAAGTAGCGCTGTATCTGATTGTACATCTACATACCCGAACTTCACAGAAAGTCCATCGAGTGGTTTAATCACCAATTGTCCACCAAAGGCTGTACTTGCTTCATATGGACCATACCCTTGTTGCCAATCTGAATACATAGGCCCTGATTCAAAGGCTTGGAATGCGTTGTCAGAAATCTTGTCATATAATGCTGCAATAGAGAACATACCTACTGTTGTACCTATTTTTGCACCTACGAGTGTAGAGTCATCACCCTCTAAATACTCATTCATACCAAATTGACCCTTGATATAAGTATCCGTACCAAATGGCAATGCATATTTTGCATCTGCATAGGTATATGATTGTCTTGCATTTGTATCAGTAAGGGCATCAATATATTGACCTCTTAGAGATAGACCTGCAATACTTTTGTTTGTTGCTGAAATATACGCGAGACCATCTTTACCTGTTTTTTTATCTAAAAAAGCATTCTCTTTTGATGTAAATCCTGTATATCTGTCTACAAAACCTATCTCAACCATGGTATCTGGGATATCTTTATTTCTAAGTATCGCAGCTTCATAGACTGAAGGCAAGATACGCAAATCATGGTTTTGCATGAGTGGTGTTGATAACTGTTGACGACCCACTTTTAACATAGTATTTCCTATATCATATTGTAAATATGCTTCACCAAGAAATGCTAAATTTTCACCTTTTCTACCTAAGATACTCGTACCACTTCCCTCTTCACGTGTAAATGTGTTACCCAGTCTAGTACTTGAATAGTGTGCTAACCCAAATTTGAGACCATAATAAGCAGCACTTTCATACTTGATAATCCCACCAAAAGTTAAGGCCGTAGCATTTGCTTTTCCTGTATTATCTTCATCAAAACTTCTATCAAAATAAAAGGTTCTTAGTGCAGCTGTAAATTTACCATTTTTCAATGCCTCAGCAAAACTTCCTGCTTCAACTGCCGATTCTGGAGTATCTACAGTGACTACTGGTTCCACTGGTGCAATTGTTCCTCCTGCCATAATCATAGTCGATGCTACAACGGATAGTAATAAACTCTTTTTCATTTTTTCTCCTTTAAATGTTATTAGTTTGTAACCAATTCAAAGAATAGTATAGCAGATTATATACTTAATAAAAAAGTTTTTTCTAAATATTTGATAATAATAATTACTTATAATTTATTTTGTTCTTACTAATTTAGCATCCCCAAACATAAGAATATCTTTAATCACAGATTTTTTAATAAAGCCATCTTTATCGATACCTAATAAAATGTCACCTTTTTTCTTTCTAAAGTTTTTTTGATAAATAAGTGCTTTTGCATAGAGATTAGCTTTACCTAAATCTTGTTTATACCTTGCAGTTTTTTGATCACTTGGCACAGTAATTTGTACTTTACCATTTTGTTTTTCAAGCCCCACTGCTCTAAAATTATAAGTTTTTCCTTTCTCTTTTACTGCGTGCCCTATATTGAAATAGAGTGTAAGTAAGTCATCTTTAGCATAAAATTTAAGTTTTTGAGTATAGTCTTTAGTCAATTTACCTTTTATCCACTTTCTATAGCGCTTTGTAATTGACTTTGTTTTATGATTTATATGATACTCTTTTTTGACAATTTTATTTTTTTTAGTACTAATCATGGTATAGTTATCACTTATCATCAGTCCATTTTCTATATGTCCAGTAGAGATATAGTCTTCTACTTGCCCCCCTAATATACTTTTTGCCATACCTGCTAGCTGTACCTTGGTTTTTATTTTATACGTATTATCATTTTGTGTCAATATATTCTTAATCGTACCCACAGTACCAAAAATACCAAAGGTAGCTTTATAGTTTAATTGTGTTACTTTTGCTAAAGCAAAGCTACCTAAAAATATAAATAGACTACATACAATTAAAATTCTTTTTATTATCATTAAAAACCCTTCTTACTATAATTGAGTCAAATTCTACTATAATTATGTGAATAAATAGTGTGGAGAGTAAAATATGCCCTTATCTGATACCAATAGTACAGAAATAAAAGCCCTCAATGTTATAGATGGATTAGATATGAACTTAGATCATTTGGTGCAAACATCTCTTGCTCCTATCTATACCAAATTTCCTTTTTTGGCGTATAATCTCTTAGGTATTCCTTTAGCAAATCTCTTTGCGGCTATTATTATATTGATATTTTTCTTGGTATTACGTCGATTTTTTACATATATTATCATGGAGACTTTACAAAAACTAGCTAAACGCACAGAGACCTATTATGATGATAAAATCATATCTGCTCTCAAAGGGCCTGTAAGTTTTGCATTTATTGTTATAGGGCTTCATCTCTTTTTTGCACTTATTTTTTGGGAAACACAAACCATTAAAAATATCCTCAATACACTCATTGTATTTGATATTTTCTGGGCTATCATCGCTATAGCAGATGCTCTACGTGGACTTTTTCATCATACCACTGCAAGATTTCATTCAGATCTGTCTAAGGAGATGGGTGACTTCATCTTAAAGATAGTCAAAATCCTCATAGGGGGATTAGGACTTGCTGCTATGCTCCAAGTATGGGGTATTAATGTCACTGCACTCATCGCATCACTTGGCCTTGGGGGATTAGCATTTGCTTTAGCAGCTAAAGATACTGCGGCCAATCTCTTTGGATCTTTTGCACTACTTGCTGACAAAGCCATACGTATCGGAGAGTGGATAAAAGTAGGTGAGACTGAAGGCGTTGTAGAAGCTATAGGAATGCGTACAACTAAAATACGCTCTTTTCAAAAATCACTTATCACTGTACCCAACCAAATATTAGCCAACACTCCCATAGAAAACTTTTCACGTAGAGGTATCAGGCGTATCAAGATGAATGTAGGACTAACTTATGACACAAGCAAAGCACAAGTAGTTAAAATAGTAGAAGAAATAAAATATATGCTACATAGCCATGAAGGTATCTCCCAAAAAGATACACTTTTAGTCAATTTTGAATCTTTTGGAGACTCATCACTTAATATTTTTATCTATACCTTCACTGCAACAGCCAACTGGGATAAATATTTAGATATACGTGAAGATGTGCATTTTAAAATCATGCAGATTGTAGAAGGGAATGATGCTAGTTTTGCCTTCCCTTCTCAGAGTATTTATGTAGAAAAGGTACCTAATTAATAGTACTTTTCTAGCTTAATCTATTAACCAATAAAATCTATCTGATTATATGTAGTATCTTCGGCATACCCAAAAATTTTCTTAACATCATTTGGATCCATACCCATATGTTTTTCTAAAACAGTTCCTAATATATCTCTATAATCAGTTTTCTGTTTTATATATCTTTCATTATCGTCATAATCAGTAAGACTCTTCCACTCACCTTTTTGACCACCTTTTACCTTTCCACCTATTACAAACCACCCTGAGGCTTGTCCATGATCTGTACCGGCAGTTCCATTAACTTTTAAAGTACGCCCAAATTCAGTCTGTACTACGATTACCACATTATCTAATTCACCGTTAGGTTTTAAATCCTTATAAAAAGATTTTAAACTCTCACTGAGCTCTTCAAAAAGATCAGCTTGTGTGCTCATTTGACCTTTATGCGTATCCCAACCACCCATAACAAGTTGTACTATTTCTAACTCTGGAATGTTACGGAAAAGTGTGGCAGTTTGCTTTAGTTGTTTAGCTAATTCTGATTTCTTTTTTGTAATCTTATATGTAGTATCTAAATTTTCAATATTTTGAATCTTTACAATACGTCTAAAAAGTGCATCTTGTGTTTTAGCATAATCAAAAGATAACTCTCCATGATTTTTACGTGCTTCGAGCCGCACTAGAGCTTTATCTTTAAGCTCAGGTTTTAATACCTCTGCCAAATTACCTATTTTTATATTTGATGGATCCTTTAATGCCAATACAGGAACATTATTACCTTCAAAAGCTCTACCTTCCCCATGAAAATCAAATGCCTTTAACGATCTTTTATCTGTTTGTGTTTGTTGTTCAAAATACCGTACAAGCCACCCTTTATATACTTTTACATTATCACCCGTCGTACCACCTCTTTCAAATAAATCTATCTGATGAAAGTGTGATCTATTAGCTTTTTTTCCTTCTTCTAAATATTCTGAAGATATACAGTGTGTTGCAGGGAAAAATGCTAAATCACCTTGATTCCATATTCGTATTAAACTGCTTAACTTTGGATGTAACCTAAAGTTATTATTTCGTGCTATATTGTTATTCCCGACTAAAGCGAGAGTATCAGAGAGTGCTATAGCAATCGAAATCTCTTTTTCACCATTCTTTGGAGGTATGGTTCTCAAATCTTTATATATATTATATTCTGCTTTTCTACTAGGAATAAAAGCATTTAACGTATCACATCCTCCATGTAGGGATAAGACTATAAGTTTTTTACCTTTAATCCCTTCTTCCGATACGTTTTCATTTGCTAAAATAGACTCTAACGGTGCCCCAAAAGTAAGAAGACCCAAGCTTGTTGCCAATGTATTAAACTCTCTACGGTTCATATTTGTTTTTTGCATTTCTTCTTCCTTACTGTACATTAAATTCTGCACGTGAAACTAACCACGATACTAAATTTCTTAAATGATTTTCTTCTAAATGACCCTGTCTAGTATACTGCGGATTGAGTAGTTTTAGTGCTTTTCCCACATCTTCTCCTGTATAATATCCTCCTGTAGTCATAGGTAATAGATAAAAAATAATATCACTTTCAGTAACATTCTCTCCATATTTCTTCTTAAAAAAATTACTTAAACTATATGCTTTCGATAATTTATTTTTTTTCTTCAGTATACGATTTACAAATTGTAAACGTTTCATAGCGACGGATGTATTGTTCCAAAAAGTTGATACTTCTGCATATCCTGTAGGTTCAGGCTTATCAAAAAAAGATTGTCCCCCTTTGAATAATTCTCTTCCCAAATATTTCATTTGGTTTTTATCTGTATACTTCATGGCATCAAGTTCCAATAATCTGGCTACACTTAAAATATACTCTTGTGTATCTTTTACTTTATTTCTACGTTTATTTCTAAACTGCGGTGTGATAAAAAAAAGTGTCTTAAGTACTTCTCCAATTTGATTATTAATATTTTCTGGGGCTAAAAATGTTCTTTTACATTTACTCATAGTATCTTTTGAAGGGTTATCTGAAATAAAGAACTTTGCCAATTTTTTACATATAAAGGTTGCTGTATTGTTATGTGTTGCTAACATATGTAAAGCTTCTTCTCCCTCTTGTTGCCAAGTATATGAGAAATCCTGCTTTAAAAATATTCTGTTACTTGGTCTATTTCGGCTACCATTATTATCATGTTGCCCATAACGGAATTTAAACTTTTTTCTTCCTATTTTCTCTGTTTTATCTCCAGTTGAGTTATAGTTATAATGCTTACTTCTACTACTATCAGATTCTATTCCCCAACCTGTAAATATTTTAGAAAGTGTAACAATATCATCATCACCATATCCACCATTTACACCCAAAGTATGTAGTTCCATCACTTCTCGTGCATAATTTTCATTTGGACTTTTTTTTGTACTTTTAAATCCATCTAAATATTGCAACATTGCTGGACTTTTAGCACTAATTTTGAGTAAGCTCTCAAAACTACCAAATGCATTAAAGTAAAACTTGTCTGCTTCAATCATTTCTGAGTCTATATTTTTATGTTTTTTGAACTCTGTATTGAAATGATTGTCCCAAAAACGCCCCATTACAGCTTGGAGTTGATGCTCAGAGTGTAAAGGTCTTACTGTTGCAAAGGTTTGTAACGCACCACTATTACCAAAACCATTACCCCAAAAAGTTGCATGGTTCAGCATATCTTGTGCTTTATCATTTCCATCTTCAAAAGATGTTTGAGGATTTTCTAATTGATCTACTATCCATGCTTTTGTTCCACCCTTAGCATGTATTTCCTTCATCAAGGTATCATTAGCACCAAACGCCAAACGATTCATAATATGATAACGATAACGCTCTTGTACTGTTGTACCAGGAAGTACAAAACCTTCCAAAAAACCTTTTTTCTTTATCTCTGTAGCTGGTAAATTTGGTATCTTAGGATTCAGCCCTAATCTTTCTTCCACCCTATCACTAATCCCATCTTTATCAGTATCAGTATTACTATCAGTAAAACCATACACCGATGTCACCATAATACTACCTAACATCAATAGTATTAAAAAACTTTGTTTTATCTGCATTATTTACTTCCTCTTTTTTTAATTAGTTTTCTGAGGTTTCGCTCAGATGATTAAATTAATTACGCTTCCATATTTTAATATTATAAAATAGATTGTTATCTTTCATAAAAATAGCTCTATTATTCAACCCTTTATATCTAGCTTGGGTATCTCTATCAGATAATACTTCACGTAAAAACGGATCATCCGCTAAATCAATAGTATAAGTTCCCTCTTGAAGCGTAGGAACTCTTGTTTGATAATACTTATCTGATGTATCAATTTGATTAAGATTTCTTCCAATCGCTTTTCCTTTATGATAAATTCTAAATCTAGGTTGCTTTTCATCCAAAAATTTATTTGCATAACCTCCTTCAGCACGTATTTCTGTACTCTTTACAAATTTTCCATTTTGATCTGTTACATGTACTATAATCTGATATTCCCCAGCTTCTTCTATTTTAAAATATCCTAATAGATGTTTTCCTAATTGATTATCAATATAAGGAGTAACACCATTACCAGCTACTGCATATGATTGCTTTAAAAAATCATAGTTAAACTGAAAATTTTTTCCTTTATAGGATTTTGAATATCTATATCCACCTTGCATATCTATAGGTATTTCATACGTCTCCTCTAAAGAACTTAATTCTAAATTCTTCTCTATAATGTGAGTAATCACTTTATATAACCCATTACTTTCAAATAACTCTTTATTGCTTAATATATTTATAGTAGATACATCATTGTCTTTTTTAAGTGTCTCAATAAAAGTATTAAGAGATAAATGAGCTTCATGCTCCTTATCTTTTAAAAATGTATTAAATATTTGTTCAAACCCAAATTCTTTATTTAAATAATACAAGGTACGAATTACAGAAATTTCCTTATGAATACCAGTCTCAATTTCTCTATTCTTTTGACTATAACTACTTATATCTTTTGACGTAACAACGGATTGATAGTTCCCACTTGTTTGAGAATATGTAGTATTATTTTCAACTATTACTGCAAATGCCGTTGCAAATCCTTCTGCATATGCTGTTCTAATATCTAACCAATCATAAAAAATTTCATGCTCACCACCTAAATTATCAGAACGTGAAAAATAATTTTGAACATAATGAAAAAACTCATGTGCTACGGTATGTCTATCATATTCATCTGTATTATAATTTTCTTCTCCCATAATATAAAGTTTACCTGCTTTATCAACTCTACCATCAGCAAGTAATTTTCTTTTCTGATAATGAGTTGTGTTATATTTATTCTTCGTCCAAATAACTTGTAATCCAGGAAACGCATACGTAGCATATCCTGTTACTGTTCTAATCTTCTGTATCGACTTATAAATAACATCCAATATAGCAAATGGAGCAGCTTCTCTTTTACGTGCATACGATTGTTGATTTTTATCCCAACCTGAACTTGCATGAATGTCAGCTCCTCCTAGTATGTCTGGTAGTACGGTAAATGATTTTTCTAATACATACATATCATCATGTTCATCAGTGACATTCATCTCCCAACTACCACTTTTAGTATTACTTCCATCTTTTAACTGTGCATAGACTTTTACTTTTACCTTAGATCCTAATGTACTAGAAAAAGTATAGTTTCCATCTGCATCTGTAATAGTTTCCTTTAGTGGGGTTGTCCCTCCTTGTTCAAAGAGTGCTACTTTCACCCCTCTTGCTGGTGCGATTCTAGTATGATTATAATCCAATCCT
>JAUTBZ010134523.1:0-13625 GCA_032361785.1 Lepetodrilus galriftensis
TATGTATTTTGTGTCAATGTAATATTCTCCTGTACCACCGTGGGTGGTGGAGAAAATAAAAACTTGAACTTTGTTTGACAACACAGGTTGCTACACGTATATGTCAATGCAATAGCCTTCACTTAATATGATACAATGTGAGGTATAACTACTTGTGTCGACTGGAAGATATACTTTATCAAACATTATCTCAGAAATACCTCATCTATGTCATCATCTGTTCTACGCCCAGGGGACATTACGGCAAAACGTCACGGCACGTCAATCTGTTCATCGTCGTGATTAGAACCCACATTAGTGTAGACAATGTAATATTCATATCTCTACTCTTTAAGCATTACTTGTTCCATAACAAATAGCAATTCGCGACCTGCCTACAGGGCAAATTGCTAATCAGGTCGTAATATCTACTATGATTAGACGTCAGGTCTCGTATTTGCATCCCCCAGCGGCGTGCTAGTACATCACCGACTACAAGAAAGACGAATAACGGCACAACAGCCAACTTGACACAACAGGTGAAATACTGCGACGGTCAGCGGTGGTCAGCCCTGCCCGGAGGACATCTGAGGACACCTTGAATAATATTAGGACCCCGGGAATCTGGCCACCAACCTATAAATATGTCGTTGGCGTGGTAGAGTCGTGAATAATACTAATCCAATGGGATATGCAGACATTCGTCAAATGCGATGTTTGCACTGTTTTATGTTACAACTGTTACCTAACGTTTGCACTGCTTTATGTTACAACTGTTACCTAACGTTTGCACTGTTTTATGTTACAACTGTTACCTAACGTTTTAGCTCTGAACATAATAAATTTTGTATATGGTATCCCCCTGACCATCCGCATATTCAAAAGTAAACTATTAGTCAGCAGGGAAGGCTAGAGAGATCTAGAGCTACTACCGTTTGTACTGTTTTAGTTCACACTGTTACCAAACGTTTGCACTGTTTTATTCTAAATATGTTTTATACCATGTAACAATTTGTGTACAGTTGCACGCATATATTTTAGGAATGTCATTCATTAACGTTCATTCAAACATCAGTCACATGTGGTAGGCATGTTATTAGTTGTAAATATAAATGTTGATGCGAAAGACGAAACATTACTGTCAACATGCCCAACAAATTAATCTTACTCCTCAAATTAAACGTTTGCACTAGTTTATGTTACCCATGCTATGAAAGTTTGTACTGCTTTATGTTACCAATATTATCAACCTTTGCACTGTTTTATGTTACCACTGTTCTTATACAATCTAAACAAATGTCTACAGGTGCACGGTTATATGGTAGGAATGCCATTAGCTGCTAATTGAAATACTAGTGTGGGGAAAATCTAAATACTACTATGAAAATACCTAATAATACATTAACTCCTCAAATGCAAATGTTTACATTTTCCATAATATACAGAGTAAATTACACTCACGAAAGTTGTTTCAAAGATAATACAATGCGAAAAACGAAATATTACTATGAATATACCTAACAAAATACTAGTAAGCTATACGCGCAGGTAAACATATTGATGACATTATGTCAGTACCAAATGACCATCATACTCGAGCAACAGTAGCATTGTGACTTCGTGAGTATTACATCATAACTCATCAAATAAGCAAGCCATGTTTTTGCAGCCCAACATATATACTGGAAAAGATAGATGTCTTAAAGATGAGGTCATGTATGTATCTTGTAAGTCATCTACGGTATATTTCCCTGCGACGAATTCCGCCGAAGGGATATACTGCCATATTGTCTTAGTCGTTAATGAAAGTCTGCCATTTGAAACAACCACTGGTATCGGAGGATTATATCTCCCCGTTCTGATAACAACCAAAGGAAACTAGGCGAAACTCTCGTGGAATATCCCTACGAGGGATTGTGTCTACAATCACTAACATACGACGGCATCTAGACTTGATATTGTGTCGGCTGATGACAGAAGAACGTTATCATCTGGGTCAGCGTAATAATCGTCACCAAGTACCAAAACAATGTTTTCTTTATTTTTTTCTACGACGTCGGTTTACTTATTACATGTGTGACCTTGTGTTTCAATTGTCGTACAGTGTGTAACACTGTCGGGTGGGGATTTACCTGTGTACGTGGAAATACCTGGGTGAAGGGGGTGTAAGGGTTTGCTCGTTAACGGGTAGCTTGTAGGCAATACGACCAATTAGGACATCGATGACGTTGCGACGTACATGGGGGTTGTTTGTCATAGCGTGCTCATTACAGGCGGACGTCGTCGTAATACCGTTATGGTTTAGTCCCTTTAGGCTACGGGTTTAGTTGGGGGAAGACTATACTACGCTATGGCTCATTTTTGTATTGTTACTATGTCTTATTTATGTTATGTACAATATTGTATGTGAGGTGAGACGTAAATAAAATATAAGTCTGTCTGTCTGTCAACAATCAACAATGCATAGTCAACAATGCATGTTTGTTATGACTTTGGGTTTCATTGCTAAAATGCAATATGATAGATGCTGGGTTTGACTATATAGTACTAAGCAACGTTATTGGATGGTGTCAGTGGCATGTTATAACTAATGTTTTGAAAAACACTTCTAGTTTGAGCATATTCAACTCCCTACATACCACAAGCCCATGAATTCAATGTATAATAGTATGTGATTGACAATATAATATGACGTTTAACTTATTTAGTTACATTACCTGTATGTAAGTAGGTGCGTTGTCATTTAAGGTAACATTGTATGAAGTTGTCGATACGGTTTCAAAACAGTTAGTTAACTCTACAAATACCACATACCTGTGATGTAAGTCTATGCATACGTACATTGCATGTGATGCCCAATTAACGCCTGATTTGCCAATACACGCATGGGCATCGGAAAGAATATGACATCGGTTAACATGTACGTTTAATTGTAAGAACAATTAACATTTAATTTTAAGGATAACTACTACAAAGTTTCATATGTTCATAACATTCTTGTTCCCGTCGATAATATTACACCGGTTTACATGCACGTTTAATTGTAATGATACTTATGTTTTAATTGTATGGGTAATTACAACTAAGTCATCCATATGTTCAGAAAATGCATGTTTCCGTCGATAAACAATCACGATAGACATGGGGCACGACTTTGGTACGATGGTTTCATCATCCTGTCACACATAGTATCAACAGTATTGGTAAATGTTTCCACGAGTGACAGGGTAGGAAATGCACTGATAAACATTGCTAGTCCGATATACAGCAGGTCAAGCCGATAATACCAGCATAGCAGTATACGTGTGCAGTGAATACACCTTTCAAATGTTCGTGTACATACTACATTCATAGATTGAATGTGTTATTATAAGCTGTAAATAAGGAGATGACTTGGATACATGTTTCGCGTTTGTCTCGTCCTATTGAATTTGACAATAAAATATGTTGAAGTCAAAATCATATTTTTTTACAATCATGGTATCCTTTCACGTGGCTCTCCTATACCATATTATACCATAATGCTCTCTTTGCCAGTGTTCAATACACTGCTAAGAGAGCTCTATGGTGTCTTAGTGGATAAGAGAGCTTTGTGAAAGGATACCCAGGTATCTAGTGCAGACTCAGCATCTTAATGCTATCCAATAAGCAAGTTCATATTAAGTTCATATTAATAGGTAATATACTGATATTTCCAAGTGTATTTTAATGTGTGCATTCTAAGTGGTACATGGTCGCTTATATTCCTATTATAAATAGCATCTATACGATGCATTTGCATTTTAAAAATGCATGTATTGAGCTGTGAAAGAAACATGGAACCATGTTCATCATCAACTTCTACAAGTTCAATGACACCACATGCAGGATTCAGGATATCCACAAGGTATGTTGGTATCAAATGAACACGAAAGAGCAAGCAAAGGGACACGATGTTAGGACAAATGGTTATTGTATGTCAAGTAAGTTTTAGATAGGGCCGTTGTACGACAGACTGCAGCCGTCAGGACAGGGACACTGGGGGACAGGATGTTGCGAAGTAAAATAGTTCAACTCACGACGTTGACGGCGACACGGGGGCAGGAACTGTCGTCACCGAGGGTGGGACGTACGTCACGAGTTCATTCAGAAGATGCATAATTCTCGCAGTCCCGTAACTTCCCAGAACTCGGCCGCGTGTGTGTGTGTTGGCTACTCACAATCTCGTCTGCTACGAATATTCCTGTGCGAGCCATGTGACAACTTGACCCAGGGGTCAACTTGTCGATCACGTGACAGCTACCTTGTGGTGGGGTCGCCTCAAGCGATTCATTCAGTTTTGGGTCTACTTAAATTGCGATAAAACAAATGTTACTGTACCCGAGTTCGCTTGGTGAATAGTTCAGGAATATATCACTCAGCACTCTCACTGAGCATGATCTCTTTTAAAAACGTTTTCGCCGATAACGTGAACTGATAAGAATGTGAAAAGTGGGTCTAATGTGATCATGACAGTTTTCCGATAATTTTTTTTTTTAATGGCTACAAGGAAATATCTCGGCTAATTAGGCTTGTTGTGGGAGTACCACTTTTTTAATAACACTATTACGAAAACCATTGAACATCATGAATGATATAAACAAACAAAACACTTTTTAAAACACACACCAAAGAACAACACAAGAAACAAATCTGAAATCTAGCAATGACCGCAGATGCCATCAAGAAGTCTCGTATGATTCAAATAACTGACAGCGATTGTTTCTTAGCAATACTATTAGCGGAATGGCTTCATCCTGATGTGTCACGCAGAATTTCTGCAGAATTATATTTCTGTTGAATAAGCTTGATCGGGTCTTGAAATATCAATCTTGCGCCATTCATAAGTTCACACTACAGGTATATACGAACAGGTTGTAGTTGCTATGACAATACTACCAATAATAATCTATGTGTGAATACTGATATAGAAGTATTCATTAATTGGTTGCTAAATTTGAAGACAGAAATAACCAATTATATTTTCAAGTTATTCCAATTTGTCTTTCAATTTATGGGAATCCATTAGCTTTGCGGTTACATTTAACGAAACATAAACATTGGTACACTGTACGGCGTATATATCTATACTGTATGTATGGTGGCTTTGAGAGGACACCCAATCCCAGATACATTTTTAGAAAACAGACTAAAATAATAATAGAACCCCTGGAACTAAACATGTTCTTACATTTGATATCCGCTTCGCTAACATTATGTATTTAAAGGCATACTATCGCAGATAGTTATGGTTGTTTTGGACTAGTTCTTTGCTATAACTGCAAAGTACATTCACTTGCTATACATAGAATCATGTTTGTACTTCCAAAAAGCTTTCCACCGCTGTGTGGTTGACAAATTTCGACTCCATACTACTAATAAGTGCCCTCATGACTCTGCAGTCGTACAGTTGTACACTTATCTATGTTCAGCACACATACATATGCACCTGGTGCGGTGCACATGCAGCTGTGGCATATGCACTTTATGTCCGCGCTATCTGCACTCCGACCGGTGCTCTAGTAAATGTGGACCCGCATCCGATACGTATCGGTATTTATATCATAAAATATTAAGTATACGCATCCTTTGAAACGGCGATAGATTTGAGCTAATAGTCTAAATTTATATTCTGAAAAAGGTGTATTTTGACATATACAGTCAGTGCCTAGATTTATACAGTATAAACCTTTGTATAAATAGTGTATATTCCCCAGGGAGTTGAGAAGGAAATTGAGTGCACTTAGGTCCACTGACCATGTCAATGTAGGGCAATGAGCAAGCTTTCCAGCGTGGATTTCGCATAAGATAAATGTCCACATTGTTTTTATAAATTATTTAATAAGAACGTATGTATATTGGTGACAAATAATCTTGACACCATGAATTACCAAATCTAAAAAAAATAATAATTCGGCTAATCTCTTTTTTTTACATTTGACGGGAGCACAGACTCTTGCATATGACAAGGGGAAGCTCCCAACCGAAAATAAGGACACTGGAAGAACCATTTACGGCAACGGATACCATAAAACCTTTCACAGGCTAATTAATATGCCAGACTTCAATATATATTACGCGTCATATGGTATAGCGGAAGTACCTCCCTGTTTAGACACAGTGTCGCTCATTTGACAAGCTTCACGTCGCGGGTCAAATGAGTACAATGTCTATCCTCTGCTGTATTCCATAAGAATGTAAAGACAATCCTGCTAGTGTTTGCAAGATAATACAATGCATATCGACGCTGCATGCACATACACGTCGATTGTTCGTTAACATACCGATGCTACTTTTTAATTCGCATAGCGACGACTATATATCTGGAAACAAATCGGAAATATAGGAATCGCCGAAATATGGTATAGTTATAGCAAAGTAAGAATTCTGGATGGATTTAATCGTTGGCGACACATTTCCAAACAACCAACGTTGTATTGACGTCGATGAGTTAGATCGCGAGTTAGGAAATCTTTTTACAAACAGAAATTATAAAGAAAATCATCTTTTAAAAAATCGAAAAAGAATACCTCAAACTTCGTGGAAGATCATAATATAGAGTGTAGCTAGAATATAAATCAGTGCATACATGTGTATGAATCCTACTGATACTCATAACAATCCATATTCAGTGCCAATATTTACCGATTCCTAATTTTCATTATATTCCTAATACAAACTAAAATATTTAACAGAGTAAAATTAATGTCCTACAACATACAAGAAATCGTTCAAAAATAGACAAAAATCAGGAACTAGTGTATGCAGAGTAGACTGCCTCCAGCGTTAATATGTCACATTATTGTATATTGTAGTACTCTGGGCCCAAAAAAATGTGTGTCCTCCAAGCATCAAAGAGGTTGGGTCTTGTGTAACATGTCATGGTAACATGTTTGGTGTCACTGTCCTCGCTCTATATTCATGCAGTGCTGGTCGGATATATGGGTCTTTGCAAAATTAGTATCGCCTGCAGCGCCGGTTATATATACTCGTATATGAATATCGGAAATGCTCGCATGCCAGAAACATGGAATGAAATATAGCAGTGTTTTAATCATGTGCCGGTATGTATGTATGTCTTGTCTTTGCCAGAGGAATAACTCATAGCTAAGTTATGAGTACGTATAAACCTACTGTAAAGTGCATGCCTACTTAAATAATGCAGAAACGGGTTAAATAGGCTTGCAGAGTAGGCCTATTGGAGAAAGAAGTGTTGTTCCGTAGATGCATGCAATGATAGTAGTATACTAGTAAATATAATATTTGAAATATGTATGTTATTCTTTATAATAATATATGTTCTCGGAAGTGTACGGTCCCCAAGTATTGGAGATCGCTACGAGATGTACTTCCACGATCTCTCTCTCTTTCTCTCTGTCTCTGTCTGTCTATCTATCTCTCTCTCTCCCGTCTGTCTTTCTCCATTCTCTCTATATTTGATATGCATGTTTCTCTCTCTAATTGAGGTAACATATCAATGCTAATTTGACTGAGATAATCATCTCGGCGTTGTCCTGTAGTTATATTTAACTATTACTGTAAGACAAACATTGAGTATATCAAGAACTATTCTTCTTATTCGATAAGCAGCCATCATTACAGAACACAATCATCCCACATACTCTTTACAACTGACCATTGTGCTGTAGGTACTAGGTATGTATCGATTCATCCTGGAAACACACATCGTTATGCCTCCGTCAAATGTTTAGTAGACATGATGCTACTTATACAGACAGACAGACAGACATAATTATTTTATTATAAGTGTCACGTGGTAGGGATATATAAAAATACACGAATTTATAAAACATTGAAAAAGTCCTACCATCCAGCCAAGTATTGGATCACGAGATATAACGAAGAGAGAATTTCTCAAGCTATGTCGCCCTTTTTGGGGCTCTTCGGTGGAATGTTTACGTTTGTGCAATTATCGTTGGACTACTTAACATACACTGCGACTATCATATACATGTATCGATATGTTAGCCATTATCCGATGCACTGGACACGTATCGATATGCTGGTCTCGTTAGTCCCTATAGTTGATAACAAATTTATTAGAAATGAATTGGTCCTTTGTATTGGGTCATACATTAATAATATCCATTATATTTGTTATCTATTGGTATGCTAGTTAATATGGTAAATTATGTCTTAGCAATAGTTAATATCCTAAATTACGCTGGCTATGTATTGGTATGCTAGGTAGTACCTATCGTGTAGGCATGTATGTGCAGGTATGACGTATGTATCGATATGTGCTGTCACATCATTCAAAAGAACAATTCAACTAAAACGTCACTACACTGCAAAACGAGGTTTTTCGAAGTCGCTTCTAAAACACATTCCTTTCCAATGTGCGCACGATTTCTTTCAAATGCTGACTGGAATTGTACCCATGGTAGTTTTGTACCATATATAACTGTCTGCTATCGTGGAGAAATCACGTATTTAAAGTACAAAAGCGAAACGAAAGCAGACAACCCGTTGTTTACTGTCTTACTAAAGTCACACCGCTCAGACGTAGGCCTACGTGCGGAAGAATCGATAACTTTCTTAAATAACTCATCATGACGATTGATTCCGTATTGGGGTAGAAGGTGCACGATCTTTATATGCAGTATAAGTATGTCCTAGAAATAACACATTATTAATACGTCTCGATGATAATCTATATATTGGATGTTAGGCCTACGTGTCTGGAGACGAGACTAATTCAAAATCTAACTTGCATGCATTCTTCTCTCCGGCGATTCCAGACAGTTAGAACGTGCTAATGTCCAAAATTGGTAAATATTTTATGTTGGAAAATGTTTACGCTTAAGAACTGGGACCTCTACTCGTTGTTCACGGCAGTTTAGTGGCACGTCTGACTTGTTAACACAAGATTATGTCATATTCGTGAATTGGGAGTGATTGATGATTTGCCCGATACATCCCAAAATCGATCAATTAATGTTAGCAACGGTTGTATACGTGCATGCAGTGTCATGGCTTGTAGTTGTTGACCAACACAGCATGTATACCCTTTAAAATCAAATTAATTCGACAAATAGTAGTACACTGCACTAGATTGGCTCCATCCTCAGAACATGTACAATTGTCAATTATATCCATTAAGGGGGCATAATGGGCTGTGTTTCGAGGATGGGTTGACATACTAAAATCGATCCATTAAGATTAACAACGGTCGTACACGTGCATGTAGTGTCATGGTTTTGAGAATGGATTAGCACATAACATTGCTCCATTAAGATTAGCAGCGGTCGTACACGTGCATGTAGTGTCATGGTTTTGAGAATTAGCACATAACATCGCTCCGCTCCATTAAGGTTAGCAGCGGTAATATACGTGCATGTAATGTCATGGTTTGCAGGAAAACAGTAAACCCTTTTAAAATCAAATTAATTCGACAAATAGACATAGCACTAACACTGGAAGTCTGCATTAACACATGCTAAGCCCCAAGCACCACAGCTACCACAGACAGTTTTTGCTAACCGCCTATCCAATGTCGCCATAGTAATGCTATATATAACGTGAGGTAAACTATATAATTGATTAGAGGTGCTTTCCTCAATCCATCGATCGGCAACTGCAGCGCCTATGCCAAAGACAAAGCGTTTGTAATGTGTGAACAATTATTTATTAATAAGGTAGAGAAATGTAAAGAACAATTACATTGGGAACCGAAATAACACCAAACAGGATACAATCAACGTTGAGCAAATGGCGGAAGACGAAACTAAATGTGCAACGAAAACACATTTGACACGTGACTTGGGTTGACGTCAATAATCCCTGGCACCATATGGATATCCTAATTACAGAACGGGAATGAAGAAACGAATTAAGGTCAATCCTAAAATAATCTGACATGAAATCGTCGAATACGTAGTACCCGATGGTATTTGCTGTTCATTATTGTCAGAAAACTGCGTTCACTGAAATCATTATGGTACACAGGTCGTGTATATATACTTACAATATACCGCCATGTAATGATATATTAAACAGGAAATGAATTCTGAATGTTAGTTGAATTTGTGAATGTCAGTTGCTATAAATGGATTTTTATAGAAGGAACATCTAAAAAATAAAAATAAAGTTTCCTAATTGGTATAGAATAACACAGGTAAAATGTATAGATACAAATTGAGTATTAAAGAATCCAGATAATTATAGCATTTACACGATTCGGTGGGAGAATTCGTCTGCCAGAAGAATTGTATGTTGATAAATATAGTATATCATATCAAATCATTGCCGTCACTGAAACATGCGGCATACAATCTTTCATGTTCAAGAACATAATAGATGATGTAACGGTAATGGGCGCAAAATCAAACAGTCTATGATGGGAATGCGTATACAATATATTGTAGATGATTTAGTGATAATTATTATAAATAGGAAAACATAATATGGTTGGTTATTTCTTTAGAAGAAATGCAATTACATAAATTTACATTCTGACAGCTGTATCAACATACAAGCGAGTTGTACTGAAGACAAAGTATGCATCGCTTGCTTAAATATCAGAAATGTAATTATTAAATATTAACCAGATATCGCTAGGGGGAACAAATGAAAAATTTAATATGAAAAATATTGGAAAAATATGCTACACCATTTCATGGTATAGCTAATAAGAATACTCATACATACACATGTATCAACATATCAGGTATTACATGCATCTAAGACATTCGTAACTAGAAACTAATTATTACGTCACGATGAAATGATCTCATAAAAATATTGGGGTTATTTTTTTACCATGATGGACAATGTATATGCACGCATGTTCTAGTACTGCGAATATTTTCAAATATAAGTAATCTGTCATATACTGTAGTCATCTAGGATGTGTTACGAATTCATATCAAAACATGTAAGGCGAGATCAAATGTGATTGTATCCTTTGACATCCTATCCAACTGATATTTCCGCGATAATTCACTAATATTCATCAATAACTAAGTAGCACTGAAAGCTATAATTGAATGAGCAAAACCATATAGTGAACTGAGATTGTCAAGAGCCATGCATGCAATGAGAAGGTGAGATCTATTCACCGGACCCGGAACAGTAACCAGACTTACGGTCTATTCCCCGGGCCCGGACCCAATTCCCGGCAATCTGATTGGCTCACTTGACCCAAAATATGAATAAAATATATTTCAAAAACTTTAATCACGTGAGCTGTGCAGATTGACTGGAATTGGATCCGGGTCCGGGGAATAGACGGTAAGTCGGTTTCCGGATCTAGGTCCGGGGAATATACCCCACACAATGAGAAATGCCATCTACTAAATGGGACATCTCTAACGTAAATAGACATCCTGGTAGAACATCAAGCACCAGAAGAGTGATTATCGTTAAATCACAGAGGCTTTGAGAATATTCTTTCACGTCGATTATAGTAGAAAATAAATATCATTGTGCATCATATTCCTGACACTTTTTACAAGGCAGTTCTGGACTCTTGCTCTCGACTGCTTGGTGATTCCCTCTTCCACGTGGTCTGTGTTCGTTTATTTTCACGTGTGAGGATTATTTTCACATTTGTAAATTATTTTCACATGTGTGGATTATTTTCACACACGTGTGCATTATTTTCACATGTGTGGATTATCTTTACATGTGTAAATAGTAGTTTTCTAGAACTCGAGTAAACGATCAATCATTGTTTTTCTTTATAGTATTCAGATGCAAATAATGTATTCACAAATTACACTTCACATCTAGTTTCTTTATATGAGGGAAAATTAGATTCCCAAGTGAAATAAGATTGAATGTTTGATTTCTTGAAGCCACTGGTTAATTACTCAAGATTTACACTTCACGATGCGGGAACACTCCGGTGACGGACATCACACAATTACTGGGACTATGGTGCCACGTCGGGTTGAAATCTTGCTGGGGAAAACATCAAAGGGTCTTTTTTATCAAAGCATCCCGTCGTGGTATTCCTTATTATGGACAGCCTTTGCTTCTCAACCCTGGAACCTCAGACAGTCGGTTAACACAGTAGAGTATGCAGTGGCCAGAACTCCTCACATATCACAAAACCTGGTATAGAATCACATATCACGGTGTTTTCAAATCCTCCTCCTTTCCTATCCTGAGGAATACGCGGGAACAACTTGCAACAGCATTTCAACGTTACGATATATAATAGCATATCTCTTTATATATATATAATCTGTACTGGGGCATACACGACTATCACATTGCTACTATCATACTTGTCTTAGTTCTGTCCTGTCAGATCCGCTCTTCCGGCATCTTTTACAGCACTTAAATCTGTCGGCAAATCTCGTGGATTCTCGTACGAGTTCGTCTAAAGTCATACAGATTGCTGACGCGAAGAAGAAGAAGGCTCCTCCCCAGCCCAGCCCGTAGCCGATACCGTAGCCGTGAGAGAGTATCGTGTAGTCCAACTCAATAGCCACAGGGAATATTATCAAGGCCACGCCAGTGCTTAAGGCTGAAAGAGAAATAGTATAAATTAGTCATTACGTGCCAAAACAACATGTAATGTTACCATGTAGATCTATTGCCGATCGAAAACGCTATTAATGAATCCGCATTTGCATATGTTTTTATTGGAGTGTATACTGTTCATGGCATCATCGAAAGCAATAATCCTTGAAACCTAATTCGGGTTTTGAACCACGAAAAGTTTCGCAACACGAATAGTTCGCGGTATACAATATTGCACTGATCACTATTTTAGAATGTATTTACAATTCTAACGACAAAATACACATTAATCTAGTGTATTAATATTATTGTATATATTGATTATTCGTGCATTACATAAACAAGTGTGTTATTGTTAGAACAATTAACTTGGTGCCATCAAATTACGATGTCCCCGGCCCGAATAAAATGAACGAATACTAGGGATTTGTAACCATGATCGTATTATATGTCTGGCAATAGAAAGTGAGACCAAATTCAATGAACATCAAAGGATAGGACCGCCGTGTTCCACCCTCCGTTAGTTTGATCGTAGGGCCGCGATAGTTACGTTACGTATAGGAGTTACGACTCTCGTAGCACTACGGTCGTTCTGTGGAAGCCTTGCCCTTTTAAGTTCATTGACTTTGGCCTCCTAATCCTCCACCGCCATTCCACCATAGCCGATTACATTCCTTAAATCTATTAAGATTAATGACACCGAATTAATTCAATCAAACGCTGACGAAAGACCGTCTTCACGTGATATAGTACACGTACTGCAAGAAAACACATGATTATAGTAATACAAGAAAAATTGATTTTCCTCGAAGCCAGCGAAAAGTATTATTTTGAGACTCACCGCATACGAGGAAGATTTCCCCGGCAGAATGGAAGTAATAGATTTTTCTTGGCAGTGGCGTTGTACACACGCCACAGATGGACAACATGGACGCCACGAACCCGAACGTTGCCGAAAATATCATCAGTCCGACCACTGCGTTCTGCCAGTCTGAAACGACAGAGAAACAAGGTTCGTGAAAACAAGGATGATGCTGAACGCCTTGCCGAGCTCTCGCCCAGGGTATCGTTTCTCGAAGCTCTCATATCCACTATGAGACCATAGCGCTCTCGTAAGTGCACGATCCCCATGTATT
>JAUTBZ010134534.1:0-13624 GCA_032361785.1 Lepetodrilus galriftensis
TACCACTACCGTAACTGCTCTCTTAGCGCCTAAGGGACCATAACTTTAAGAGAGTTTCGAGAAACGATACCCAGGTCTTGGCCAGCAGGGTTACCACTTCGGCTCAGTCGGTAGAGCGTTAGACTCACAATCCAGCAACTCGGGTTCGAATCCCAGGGTGATCGGCATGATCCTCTGTTTCAATGGCGCCCAACATGTATTCAAGTTGTTCCCGGTGAACTGCTCTCTGAATTGTCGGACTGAGAATTCCTAGCTTCCTGGTGGCTCAGAACGAAGTAACTGGATTAGTAACTCGAGGACGAGTCACAATGTGGAGGGGGAGTATGTAGCCGGGTGTGATATAAGATGCTCCTACTGGTCTTGGCCAGCGGGGTTATCCCTTTGGCTCAGTCGGTAGAGCGTTGGACTCACAATCCAGCAACTTGGGTTCGAATCCCAGGATGATCGGCATGATCCTCTATTTCAATCACATGCCTACACATACATAGGAAGAAACTAACCTCAGGAACAAACTAACCTCAGGAAGTAACTAACCTCAGGCTCAGGAAGAAACTAACCTTTTTTCATCCATTCTGACAATACTGCAGTCATTCTCAAAGCCTCCTTTAGCGTTCTGCATGCCGGTGTGTACGATGTTGCCCACGTTCTGGTCAATGTCGTTGGAACACAGGTACTGCAGATAGTCCACGGCCTCCTGACCTGCCGACTGAGACAGCACAGGGATAAACACACGCACAATACTAGTAGTCTCTTAACAAACCAAATAGAAATATTCCATAACTATCAGCATATTAATCTTAAGTATAAATTGGGTCGGCATGTGCTAAACTGTGAAAAGATAGGAACATCTACAGCTCCATTTCTTTGTCTCCAAAATGATCATTGATGTCTGTGATTTTGAGGGCAGATTTATTTATTTGATGATGCATTTCATAATGATTTTCACACATCGCAGCTTGTCATTTGATAACATGCTACACTGTAATTCATCTAACAGACACGGCGACGAATTGCAGTGATGGACAAGTAATGGACAAGTGATGGACAAGTGAGATTACATCCAAAGTAAGAGATCCCAGGCTGAATCTAGCAACTCTTGTAAGTGCCTGCTTGTCCAATGTCTAAGAGTGTATTCGATTCAACACACGACCTACCCTATGGTGATGGTCACATGATGAAATTAGCCAATGAGGGTATTCGTATCATCATGAGTGTTGGGTCAATCGTTAATTTCCATAGGTCGAGTGTTGAATTGAATACGCTCCAAGAGATGGCTACGATGGTGCTATTGTCTGTGAGGGCTTTAAGAAACACCCAGGTGCCTATACATAGCCGACCTTGATGAAGAACTTGGCGTATGACGACATGTCGATGAGACACACTCTCTCCTTGCACGCCCAGTACTCGTCCTGAACAGCATCAAACCAGCTTGGCTTGCCGAACGAACCCTTGTGCGAGCTGATGTCCACATCATCATCTAGGCCAAACAATCATCATCTAGGTCAAACAATCATCATCTAGGTCAAACAATTATTATCTATGTCGAACAATCATTATCCATGTCGAATAAAATCATCATCTAGGTCAATCATTATCTAGGTCAAACAATCATCATCTAGGTTGAACAATCATCATCTAAGCCAAACAATCATCATCTAGGTCAAACAATCATCATCTAGGTTGAATAATCATCATCTAGGTTGAATAATCATTATCTATGTTGAACAATCATTATCTAGGTCAACCATTATCTAGGTCAAACAATCATTATCTAGGTTAAACAAACAATCATCATCCAGGTCAAACAATCATCATCTAGGTCAAACAATCATCATCTTGTAGGTCAAACATTCAACATTCATTCAATGCAGTCATTCACTTCAAATTAACCTTTCAAACCAATAAAAGCAACCGTCCAATGTTATGGATCCACTATTTGCACAATGTTTTCTTTTTGTAAGATTCTCATATTCTCAAGTATAGTAGCAAGAAAGGTGGTTCATTGTAGAAGATATTGCACACATCTCACCATGTCCCTGTCTGGCGAACCACACAGCCCTCTCGTAGGCCATCGTCTCACCGAAGCACCCCCCAGCGACCTCCAGCCGTGTGTGGAGTGGCGATGTCCGCAGTCGCCGACCTGTGATGTACTCGGCCTGCCGCGGGTACCTCAGCGAATACTGTGCTCCTGTCGCAGATACAAGCAGTACAGTGACGTCAGTGTGTTGTGTACAGTGTGTTGTGTACAGTGTGTTGTGTACAGTGTGTTGTATACAGTGTGTGGTACTGTGTTGTGTAGTGTGTTGTGTACAGTGTTTGGGGTTGTGTACAATGTGTGCAACATATAATAGCAGGGCTGAATTCACAATATCGGTGAATGGTCGAGAAATCTTTTGAAAACTTTCGCACACAGTGGCGAGTAAGCGTTAAGACAAATGAATATATTGAATGCACACACTAATCTCATCAATCTGGAACAGTCATACTGATCTTGTGTGACCTTCAGACTATAACCTAATCACAACAACTTGATTGTAAACTAATTGGTTTAATGCTCCAAATGGAGATGTTGTTAGCACTACATTTGCTGATCATGCCTACATCAAGCCTAAGCTCAGTCAGTTTGCAATGAAAACACTAGCTACGGTATCTGTGCCTAAACTCTGCTTGACAGTAGGGATATTTGCGATTACCTAGGACCTCTTTGACTCGGTCTCTGAGGAACCACTTGTTGTTGTGCAGACCAGCGAAGCGTCGGATGTCGTGCGCCCACAGATCAATGCTGGGCGATCCGTCCAGGATCCATTCCGCCATGTACTTCCCCACTCCACCGGCACCGGCGATTCCACGCGAGTTCATGCCAGATGCAACAAAGTAGTTCCTCACCTACACAAACAGGAATACAGGATAGTGAGTAATAAGTCACTATTCAAAAGTAATGCCAATATAACAATAGATTGACCTATCAATATATCGTAATTGTTTGTCATACAAGAGCATTGTACTGATTAGATAACAACTTGAACTAACCATTTAATATGTATTGCTTATAGCAATGCAATGCACTCTGGAAATATTGGAATCTTTGTACTCCGTCAATGGAAACATTAGATTTGCTGCTACAAGACTCCTGTACCTCCGCAGCCTCCCCGAGAATCCAGTTGGAGTCCGGAGTGAAGCTTTCCGGTCCGTTGATGAGTTGACGCACCTCCGCCGTCTCCATGCACGGCATCCTCAGCAGAATTTGGTCTAGCAGTATCTCTGTAACACAAGCAAGCAGAATCTGGTCTAGCAGTATCTCTGTAACACAAGCAAGCAGAATCTGGTCTAGCAGTATCTCTGTAGCACAAGCAAACAGTCATGTTGAGCTCAATGTTCACTCATTAAACCTCTCAACAAGCTGCTAGAAGGTTAATATTCACAATTCCAATTGAGACCTTGCACGTGACGTCGCTCAATATGCAGTGGTTTCAGTAGAATCGGAAGTAGGTGGCAGAGTAGCAAAAGTAAGAGGCAAAATCATACCTGCATAAATCATACTTTCATCTACAAAGTAGTATCAACAAAATTGAAAGTAGACAGCAAAATTATGGAAATACTCAGAAATAGACTGACAATTTTGTCGGTTGCTGGCACCTATTGAAACCACTGGGAACGCGGTCATACTAAGGAGGTCATAATGACATAAGGTAGGTCACTACAACCTTAAAGTTCACTAATAGAGAGGTCACTACATAATTGGAGAGGTTACATTACGACTAGAGATGTCACATGATCCGAGTCATTGCGACTGGAGAGGTCACTACATGATTGGAGAGGTCACATTGTATAGCTCATTACGACTAGAGGTCACTACATGATTAGAGAGGTCATATTGTAGAGGGCATTATGACTAGATAGAGTACTACATGATTAGAGAGGTCGCATTGCAGAAGTCCATGTGACTAGGGAGGTCACTACACAATTTGGAGAGGTCACATGGCAGAGGTCATTCATTGCTACTAGAATGATCACTACAGGAGTTGACTGGATAGGAAGGTCATTAAATGATTGGAGATTGAGTGAATAATATATGGAGTTTAACGTCGCTGCGGGAATCTTTCACCCATTTGCGATTGGAGAGGTGAGGGGTCATGTTCCTGAAGCTATCATATAGGTAACGACGTTGACAAGTCTGACTATACCGTCACTATATGGGCTAAACAAGTCTAACATGGACGGACCTAGAGACTGGAACTGGTACATCTGTCTGTTTGTCTGTCTGTCTGTCTCTAAGCTGCAAAGATCTTCAATGATGTATTTCATGAAAAGGTCGTACCAGTAGTCCTAGGCCAGGGTAAACTGAGGCTCACACCAGTTCCTGCTATAGTAAGCTTATCGTATAAGCTCCAGTTTAGGCCAGGGGCCGTATTCACGAAAGGGTTTAGTCAATTTTTGCTATATATTTGATCTTTAAAAACTGACTTAAACCCTTTCGTGAATACGGCCCCAGGATTACAGTATGACCCTGTCTTAAAACACGTCAAATACAGTACGATTTCATCCTCAAACTTATACCGTATTCGACATATTAAACGCCCAGGGCACTAACAAAATTGACTTGGGGACAGCGTTTATTAAAGTATGAAAAAAAGACCGCACAAATTTAGTTCCGTCTTTAGAACAAATTTCCAGCATTACCTCCCTTGAAAAAAATGCAAATGGAAGCATTTATTAATTATGAAATATTGTTATTATTTAAAATAGTTTTAGGGGGGGGGGAGGGCGCGTTTATTGCAGCAGAGTGTTTAATACGGTGACTACGGTATATGGATTTGTGAACAAGACTTATCATTGATCATTCAATCGTACTAACAATTGTTTCCTATCCTCGGGTGTTGGATCTACACAATGTACGTGCTACAGTCTTCGATATGACGGCGGTCTTCCTTCAGGAAACTTGCTACTATGTGACACTGTGAACCCTCTCGATGCTGAAGGCAACCAGATATGCCCAAAAGAGCACTGACTGCCTAATCCTGCAGGGAGAGGGTTAAACATAAAGGTCCATGCCTAGTGTAGGTTATTTAATTCTCAGCTTTCATAGTGTCGTTTTCCGTCCAGATAGAGCATGGATTCTGAAATATAAAGGGTTAACACTTATTATTATCGCTGTGATGACATTCCTTTCAACTTTACCAGCTGGCTGTGTTTAAACTGTGAAAGAAATGGTTGAACACTTCTCGTGCAAGCAAGATTTATCCCCAAGATTACGAAACTTTTCTGAGTACGATTTCATGCTCAACTCAAAGTTTTATTCACAAATCCCCATATACAATTGAGCTTGAGCATGAAATCGTACTCAGAAAATGTTTCAGCATTTCTTGGGACAAGTCTTTTAACCCTCTCCTTGCTGGATTAAACAGCAGGGAGAGAGTTAATGTGCAATGTCAGTTGTCCTGTCTGCCGCCCCTTGCTAGTGACAGCAGACCGCTCAGGTTATAGACAGTGTGCGGTTTCGTTCCCTTGACAAAGCGGTCTGTCCAGAGTCCTCGGAATACTGTACTGTGGTTAAAGGAACGTCTCCTCCGACTCCATTGGTGTTTAAGGTCGCTTTCTAGATTCTATCAATAATATCACGACTTGTCAGTTTAGGGCAGGAGGAAACCCACAATATCTGTAGCGCTGAATATTGCAGTAAACCGTCGAGCACAGGCTGGTATTGACAGACCAAGGATGGTATCTGCATTGCCATTGCATCCTATCAATATCGCATCAGAATGCGAATGAATAAGGAGTTTAACGTCGCTGCAGGAATATTTCACCCATTTGCGACGAATATCGCTTCAGAAAGGAAACTTTCGCAAACATTGATGCCAGGCCCCTGGAGAGGGATTTGAACTCCGGACCTTTGACACTCTGAAGTCCAAACATTCTACCATCCGCCTATACTCGGAACACTGCACCGTGGTGGAAGCAACATCCGCTAAAACTACATTTACACCATAACAACATATTATGAAGGTTGAACTACCATAATTACTCTAATAATTCCAATCCTCTAATTAATTGCCAAAACTTGTGTATTTCTGAAACGTAAAAATGTGAACATGACCACAAAAAATGTAAATCTTTATTTCTATTCATTAGAATAGTCACTTTTCAAATAATTTGTTTGTCTTACTTCGTTTTATTTATTGAATCCTTCATTTATTTACCATTTTATTTACAACCATACCAGTATTTGATATTTTAATTTGGCTGTGCCTAATTATATGAACACTGATCATTTTCAATTTTCCTATTTTCCTAATAATTCGAACACCTACTAATTTAATTATTTCCCCCTGTTCAAATTATTAGAGTAATTACGGTATATGACTTACGATCATGTGAACCAAATTAATCGATAGCCGTTGGACGTGACGTCGGCCATGATGGTGGATGTTGTTACAGGCCTCCAAAACTCACCAGAATGGCTATTATTCCATATGGCTTTCCCTCGACGAGATCACAGATGATCTTGTTGTTGAAATATTGCACAGTTTCCCACTGAAAATACAAGAAATGCAGATAAAAATAAATAAAAAATTACGGAATGACGAACATTTTTCATATTTTACCATATTTTCAGGGGTTACTAAACACCTCTGCTTTTAGTCTCAATGGTTTTATTATATCCTGGGTATAAAACAGTAAGGGTGTGTGCCATGGTTTTTCTACAGCAGACCATGATGTAAACCTCGACTTATGCTCCGACTACCGGTACAACCGTTTCTCAGATTGCCTACCTCGATTCCTTCCCTTTGGTATTCCTCCTGTTCTGATTTCAGAGTCAGCTGTATGAACAGCTGTTGCAGCTTCTCGTTGCAGAAGTTGATGCAGAACTGTTCAAAACTGAAATACATTGTAAAAAGATCATTTCAATAATTAATATATTCACAAATTTTCATGGTTTCATGAATTTTCACAAATGTTCATGAATTTTCAGAAATGTTAATGGTAGTGTTCCTTTAATTAATTAACCCTCTTCCTGCTGGATTAGACACAGATACTGCTCTTTAGGGCATTTTCGTTTGCCTCCAACATTGAGAAGATTAATCCAAATAATAAAGTATACATGTGATAGCAATACAATAATTATTGAGTCGTGCAAAACTGAAATTTTCTTTAAAGAAAGTTGGATACAAAAAGTTATTTACTACATCAATAAGAAAGCCATGTGGTAGTATCCCTTTAATGTATTACACAAAATACATCGGTGAACATAAACAATGAATTAATCAATGAAGAGCTTTAATGAAATTGTTCACCAAGCCAAGAATGGGTACCCATTAGGAAGAGATCGGTACCCGCTGATAGGACGAGATGGTGCTATAAATGGTAACACTCCAACACTGGAAAACAGCAGTTTGGGTTGGACCTTCCCCATGGAGTTGAGAAGGAAAACTGAGTGCACACTCACTCATCAACAAGGGTAATAGTAATACATTTAGCACTGAAAATGCTTTAGAATGTGGGTGTGGTGCATTATTAATAGCTATTATTATTATTGTTATTATTATTATTAAACATTCTCACCTATTCACTCCAAATATTTCAAATCCATAGATATCCAGCAAACCCATCAGGTTACATTTGTATTTATCCTGAAACAGCGTAAAGTAAAATTTGTAATTAGTATAAATTCCTTAGTTTATCAATATTCCTATCTGATCTATCTGCCAGTCAATTTTTAGCATTAATTAAGTTAATTTGCAGTTTTTCTAACTAACTAACTAACTAACTAACTAACAAACAAACAAACAAACAAACAAACAAACAAACAAACAAACAAATATATTAATTAACTATAAATCAACAAATTAATTAACAGCAGTAAGGTAATAATATTTAAAAATGAACTGACTTTGTGAGCTAGAGATGAGTTAATCTTGTGTACGATCCAGGTGAAGAGTCTGTCGTAGATTCCTTTGGCCAGTGCGTCACGTGCATACACGGCCTGGTCCTGAGATAGCGGCGTTTTCACCTGAACAGTGTACAAAGTAGAGTCAATCATTGCTTTATGTCAAAGCGGGAATATGTTATAATATTAAAATAATTATTATTATAATTAAATTATTAGATTTAAATAAAGATTTAAAAATAAATGACTATAAAAAATATTTTTTATTATTATTATTATTATTATTATTATTATTATTATTATTCCAATTCTTACCTTCTCCCCCTTGGCATCAATGGTTCTGTTACACAAGGCTGATGTCAGTACATCGCATGGACAATCTAAAAGCTAACAGACAATATTTGATTCAGTCAATTTTGTCATCACATGAATGCTAAGTTACCATAATTACCGTAATAATTTGAATCCGCCAATATAGTTTGAATACCTAAATTAATTGACGAAAAGAAAAGAAATAACTTCCATATGAATATGAACATGACACTCTTTTTCAAATTGTAATTTTGTAATTATTCGAACACAATAGTTTGTTCAAATATATTTTTTTATAATTTTAAATCCTTAACTTTTCATTTACAGCCATATTTTGTACTTTAATTTGGTTGTCCTTTATTATATTATACAAACACTGATCATTTACAATTTTAGCATATTTCTAATAAATTGAATGGCTACAACTTTACTTATTTTCTCCTGTTCAAATTATTAGGGTAACTACGGTATGAAATTTCGCTCAAAAGTCTTCTGGGTCCTGCTCCTTTCTAGCTGTTCTGTCTGTACTTTCTGTCCGAGACATGTGCGGTTACACAGGAGTAACACCGTACAGTGTTCTCCGTGTCCGCCACAGAACACAATCCAACATGGCCGCCACTGGCATTACTCTGTGATGTGCTTGCTCACTCCATTCTAAAGAATGGCACATGTACTAGACATATGACAGAACATTAGAAAGGAGCACGCCCCTGATCTCGGGGCCCGAGCTGATCACCTTTGATATATGTGATGCTGCGTCCAAATCTTTGAGTTTGGCGAGACCGTCGATATGGACATCGTACTCCAGATTTCCAAGGTGAAGGACAGATGCGATAATGGACAACAGTGCCTGGAAAATAAAACAGAACTTCTGAACACTGGAGATATGGATTCATGGGGGCCATCGGACCACAAACCTGGAGGATATAAAGCAGGGTTAACTCGGCTGGTTGCAAGTTTGAATCCCAAGATTCTTTCACTTATATCACAGCTTATTATCTTATGACAGCAGTAAACCTGCAAGCACCGGCATCTTATCAATATCCTGTCCGAAAATTAATTATAAAAGAATAGTCAGATTTTATATTTTTTTTAGTAGACAATTATGGAGCACCACCAATGTCAGAATAAGTTCATCCCACTCGATAACTAATCGCGGAAATACGTACCTCCTGCTCTTTCTTGCTGAAGTCACAGATGTCCAGTGCTTGTTGAACGATCCGGAAGCTTTGTTTGTCGTCGACAGAATCAGCCTGGGTGCTCTCCCCCTAGTTGAAAGCAAAAATTAAATATAGCAATAATAATAATAATTGCATGGCTGACTACTCAGGTTAAAGTGAAGCACTCTCAAGCTTGGCTGGTTCATGGATGGGTGACCGAGAATCTAGGATTCTTTCCTGCCCCAATATACAAGCTGAAAATCTTGTGGTGTCAACTTAGGCAAATGGCTTAGTATGTAAATGCCTATGTTCACTCAGCAGAGAATTGGTACCCGGAAGGATGAGATGATAACCTTGTAGCGCCTTGAACGGCAGCTTGAGTTGTATACTCCTCAGAGAGTTGAGAAGGAAATTGAATATATATAAATTGAATTGGGGACATAGTCACTTTCAAGAATCTTTCACTTACATCATGACTTGTCAGTTTTGGGGCGAAAGGAAACGCGCAACATTTGTAGGGCTGAATGTCGTAGTAAACCTGCGAGCACCGGCTGGTACTGACAGACCAAGGATGTTGGCACGATACAAATATGCAGATTATTATTACGACTCTGACCTGGTTCAGGTAGAAGTATTCGTTGGGGTCACGTGACAGTCGTAGTCTCTGGAGCAGGTGCTCGGAGCCACCCGTCAAAAGCTGGTAGAAGATGTGGAAGTTGCGCTCGCCAGTTGCCTGGTGAATCACCCGCGACTTCTCCAGAAGGTAGTTCAGGATATGGCCACCCACGGGTGCACCCTGTATACAATTATATTTCATTTACGTCAATGATGTCAACTGGAAGCGAGTGTAATTTATTATTACTATATTTTATATATATATATATATTTATTTAAAATGTTCATAGAGCTGCTTTCAAGATTCTTTCACTTATATCACGACCTGTCAGTTTAGAGCAGGAGGAAACCCGCAACATGCGTAGCACTGAATGTTGGAGTAAACCTAAGTGCACCAGCTGGTACTTACAGACCAAGGATGATATCTCTCAATTTAATCAGCGATAGCATCTCCAAACAAAAACAAACACAAGTTGCTACTTGTGAGCAACTTGTCGATATTGAATGATACACAATATAATTACAATTGTTATTATTATTATGACAGTGCTCCCTCGATATAACACCCTTCAATGCACTGCAGATTCGGATACAACGCAGGGTCGAACGAGGACCCTATTTAAAAAAATAATAAAAAAATAAAAATAAAATCTTTTTTTTCTTCTCCAATTATATTTGTTGATATAACGCGGGTATTATAACGCGGGTGGCATGTCATATTGAGGGAGCACTGTACTTTATATTTAACATTAAAATAATTACTTACCTTGTAATCAAACTGAATATCCATATACTTTCCAAATCTACTGGAGTTGTCATTTCGGTTCGTCTTAGCGTTACCGAAGGCCTGGGAACAACAATGAATACAAAAAATATAAGGATAAAGAATTTTTATATAATAACAACTAAAACTAAAGTTAGGACGTTGAATATATTTTGACATCAGTTCATAAAATGATTACATAATAAGGTTTAAGAATTTCAGTTACATTATATCATTGAAAGTGATGCCCCGAGATTACGAAATCTTTTCAGTAAGATTTCATGCTCAAGCTCAAATTTTATATGGATTTGTGAACAAAACCTTGATCATGAAATCATACTAAGAAACGTTTTGTAATCTCTGGGCTTGGCTTACCTCTAGGACAGGGTTCGACTGGAGTAGCCTGTCCTTGACACGTTCCACTTCCACGGAATGTGTTCCGCTGGCCGCGAGGTACTGCAGGATCTTCTTCGACGCTTCCGTCTTTCCGGCACCGGACTCTCCGGAAATGAGGACACACTGGTCCTCGGCTTCCCCACGCATCGACCGGTACGAGGCATCGGCGATCGCATATCTACAGGAAAATAAATAAATAAATAAATAAATCCCAAATCGCTACAAACACTGAGCAGGAGCATCAAATGTGGCTTAAGACTTCAGTTTCAAGCAATCCAAACTGGCAAATGAATAAATGTCAATACCAAATTATAATAGTTTCCAAAGAATAAAAAAATTGCATAATAGCAGAGAAATTATATTATATAGTCTTACTAGAATATAAGGCCGAATATAAGAGCAAATTAAGTGTACAATGTTATTCTGGGACATTTATTATTATTCTTATTCTTATTATTATTATTATTTAAGGATTGACTGGAATATTTTTTGCGTTCATCGAGGTATGAATGTAAAAACCCATGTGCAAACTGTATGAATCCGCGAAGCAGTTCATACAAAAGTTTATTACTATTATTAGTAGTACTACCGTTATTGTCATTATTATTATTATCATTAATATACACATTAATATTGCGCAAATATCCAGAATAACTGCACAAATGTGCTTTTGGGGAATGGGTGGACTTCAATAGAGAAGTGAGTTTTTAGTTTTGTAGAAAGCTCAAAGTTTCACAGATGTTGTGGGAGATTGTTCCATAGGAACGGACCCGCAGCCTGGAATGTTTGCATTATTTGCACTAGGGTCTGAACGAGGGGCTGAGTTGGGTTTACTCGAGTCCAAATAAGGACTCGAGGATCCACAAGGGAAATAACTTCATGTAGGTTGTCGAAAATTAATATTCACAGTCACACATCAGAGTACAGAGCGGAATGTGAATATTTGAAATATATAAACAGCTGATAAAAGCATATGTTATTATCAGTACACGTACAATGCTAAAATTTGATGATATGGTTCACATACAGTCGGGCAGCCAAACATCGATTTTAGGCTGAACCAGGAAATAGAGTATACAACGTTTATTTGAAATACATGAACATCAAAGCATAAGTTATTATCAGTACATGTACTATGCTGAAATTTGATGATACCGTTTAAAATTAAAATTCAAACATCAAAGTACAGACAGCGATTTGAACTTGATATATATTTGAAATACATAAAAGCATGCACTATTAGCAGTATGTACAATGCTGAAATTTTATGATACGGTTCACATACCAAACGAAATATAAAACACGTCAATGTAGGCTATAGCCTAATATGCTAATACTGAGCATATAGAATGTAGGCTATAGCCGAATATGCCACTGAGCATATAGAATTTACATTAATAGGCCTACATTAGTACATTCCATACAAACATGGCACATGCTGGAGATGAGCATCACTCAATAAGAATGAATAAATGCAAACATAAAAACTTAAATTGTTTAGCCGTGATCAATATAGCCTACCGGTATATAACTGAATGAGTAGATCTAATATTCTGGTGTTGTTCCGTGACATCCTTCACACTTTGTGTGGACGTCGGAAAAAACTTTTAAGGAAATGTCCTGAGACTTAAATTATCTTTTGATATACAAAAATAATAATATTTATTAACATTAAAAATGTTATAAACCTCTGAATATTGCTTGTCTTTTATATCTGTTTTCATCAGTATAAAATAGATACAGTACATATAGGTCTATTTTACAAACGACCCACAGATGGTGCAGGTGTCCAAGCCCCATGGTACCCGAATCCGAAATAATGGACCCGTTCAGACCCTAGTTTGCCCTGTGTTCATACTCTACTGCCCCAGCCCAGGTAGTACAGTGCTCCCTCGATATAACGCTGAATTTGTGGTCCATGACATGCCACCCGCGTTATAATATACCCGCGTTATATCAACGAATATACCGGTAATTGGAGAAGAGAAAAAAAATAATTAAAATTAAAAAAGCTGAGAGGCTTACATGTGTGGAGGTAGCTCGTAGAAGCTGACATTGCGGTAGGTGTGGATGATGTCATTGTTGTAGATGTCCAGCTGACGGTATGGGTTGACTGAGACCAGGACAGGACCGATGTAAGTCTAGAAGAAAAAAGAAAAAATTACAACAATTATATTAATGATTTTTACTGACATTGTTTTTTTTAGGTTTTTTTAAATCCAAACTATTTTTTATTTTATTTAGTATTATTTTTAAATTAGGGTTTAGAGCCACTTACAAGAGTCTAGATTATTTAATAAAATATGAATTAAGAACTTTGTCCACTATTTCAGTGGTGCTAGTGAGTGATTGGAGTTCAACGTTGCAGCAGGAATCTTTCACCCATTTGCGATCTGACCCTAAAAGAATTGATGCCAAATGTGACCCCGCACAGCAAATTCAGTCGCTTGACGCAATCCACTAATTAGCGTAATTGGATCACAAAGCCGATAT
>JAUTBZ010134545.1:0-13623 GCA_032361785.1 Lepetodrilus galriftensis
GGAGCGGATAAATTCATGACGTCACCACACGCTCCGACAACGATCCGCAGTGTTCTATTTAGAAATCCTCGTGCTCCAAGTACACCGACAACAAAATCAGTGATAATCGAAAACGCCCTATAGTTTTGAAGCAGTGAAGTATAAATATGTTGTCATTAATATCACTCATACTTATGTTTCAGATATCTGAAATCCTGAAGTCAGTTTTGAAGAGGATGTACCCAACATGGATCATTAAAGGGAGATAACTGTGTACTGTGATAAAACTTGTGATCGTGACTTGTGGACTTTTTTGGAATAAGCCAAGTCGAGACTACATATTGGAAGATACACGATGACAAACGTGTTCCAGTGTTTTAGTCTCAATGTGACCATTTTTTTATCGTCCAACTCAAATGTATCCTGTTGGTTTTTTATCACTGGAGCCGGGCTCCATCTGTGGCGAGGAACATTACCCTGTTGACTGTCGCTGATTCACAGAGTTGTATTGTGTGACTGAGAAGCGATTTGACAGCAGAATCTGCCATCTTTTAAAGAAGGGGGAGGCAACTCTTCCTAAGTCAACATTATCCTAGTTTTTCCTAGTTGCATACCAAAGTATAGTATATTGTACAATCAAATTTGTTTATGATCTACAAATAATAAATCAAAGTAATATGCACTTTCCACATTATTAAGTTCAAATAGATGAAAACACCCACCCACTCACTCACTCACTCACATACAATAACTTATAGTCTTTCACAAACTTTAATTTATTAACTCAGAATTTATAGTGGCAAGATCATGTTTGCACGTAATATTACTTATTTAAAAAATACTAATTCTACATAATATTACTAAGGAAAAATAATACTAGTAAGTAAATCGCTACCATAATAGTATGATGCCGATGCCAACATTGCTTTAAATATATACCGTATACACTCACATTTCTTTCGGGCAAACCACCATTTGTTTTGGTTTTGGTTTTGGTTACAAGGATTATCAACTTGTGGGATATTGCGAGGAAATTCTGCACATTAATCTGATGTCAGTTTCATGTCATTCAGAATAATGTGCTGAAGGTAGATTTGGAAAAACTAACATTTCTAAAATATTTTGTTTTAAATCTGAAACTATTCACACCTTTCGGGGAAAGATAGTTGTGTCAGTGACTGGGGAAAGATAGTTGTGTCAGTGACCGGGGAAAGATAGTTGTGTCAGTGACAGTTGACCACTGCAAAGATGATCTTGCCACTTCACGTATTCTTTTTACAATTAAAATGGTAATCTAGATGAAGATAATATATAATGTATCCGTGTTGATGGCTTAGAATTGTTTCTAAGCAACTTGTAAATTTGAAAATGATATGAATATTATATATTTACTCATTACATGTGGTGAAAGAATATCTTAATTTCTTGTTTTATGGATTTTCCTTAACAATCATGATCCTACATTTAATGGATAGTCATTATTTTTGAAGGTTTATTTTCATATATTTTTTTCACATATTTTTTCACCGTCATTCTAATTAAAATTATTATTCATTGACATTTCACTTCATTATCATTTTTGATGTGTTTGACAGAAATGTTGAAGTAGAGTCAGACTTGTCAATCAACATGCATTGCTGAAAACACTGCGTGCTGAAACTTGTTTAATTTTTAAGTTGTCACATTTTACATTCTTATGTAACTAGATGGAAAAATTAATTAATATTATTTAAATTTAAATATGGCTATTAGAAAATATTTAATGCTCATATTAATGTCACAAAGAATGCAGAAGTATTAATAAAGATCGACAGTAGTGTTTTGTGATATACCGGTACTGATTAATGAAAAGAAATGTGAGGAGGAAAGGGTTAAGAAGTATATTTAGTTAACATTTTTACTGCTAGAGTTAACTGATTCCATGTTACGGTAGTGATTTTAATTAAATGAATCCATCTGCAGCTGATTAAAACACGACTTTCGAAACTGTCCAGATTTCTACAAATAATCTACATGTATACATAACTGCCTGGATCTTGTTCCACATAACGATTACTGTCCATGTTACCATTGTTTTATGGAACAGGGGTCTGTTAATTTAGTCAGCAAGAGGCCAAATTGTGGCTAATGCAAATTATTTGAAACTGATGTTTAAATACTATTCATGGAATTCCTCTTCACTGTTTTACTGGCACCTGTTATGGAGGAAATACAGCATATTTTATCCTCATTAACCCTCTCCTTGCTGGATTAGACCTGGTCACTGCTCTTAAGGGCATCTCTGATTGCCTTCAGCATGGAGAGGGTTAACACATGGTTTTGTCCTGAAGCATTATTTGTTTTCCAGATTTTGTGTCTAAAACATCAAATGTAATTCTGCTTCGTCTTTTTGTCACCTTCAATCACAATGGCTAGCATATAGTCTGACATCCTGGGTCCAGTTTTCGCAGGGCGATTAATGTAATCACACCGTCTTGTATGGGTGAAATATTCCTGCTATGACGTAAAACACTCATTCACTCAAGTAATCACAGGGTTAACTTTATTGTTATTAGTTTAACTCTTTCCCTGCTGGATTAGGCACATGCACTGCTCTTTAGGGCATCTGTGGTTGCCTACAGCATGGAGAGGGTTAACTGTATCGGTCCTGGTTTGTCTTGGATCTTCTATCAAGTTTACATACCTGTCTACTGAACTAAGACCATATTGACGTATATGACAAATAAGCTGTTTATCAAAGAAAACTAATGTGAAATATTCATGGAAATATATCTAGGTACGGTATATACCATTGTGTGACTGCAAAATGCCTAGGAGTAAACATGGTAAATGCATGCCGGTACTTAAATTTCTTTCATTAAACATTTACCCATTATTGTATTCCTGAGGCCCAATCAAATGCTCTTATGTTGACCAAGATGATTTCATAGCTCTAATTTTTTCCCTATTTATATTTTGATATTTCTTATTGGCATTAGTGCCCAATAGTGGTTCCAATATTATAGGAAACATCAAGATATGACCAAGGCGCAAACTAGAGCTACAAAACACAGTTAAACCTGGTCAACAGGTATATCAATATCTTGGAATAAATACAGTATTATAAAATGAACCATTTACCTCCTAAACCCATTTATAATTATTATAAGCCTGTCCCTTCTGGATTAGGCACAAGCACTGCTCTTTAGGGCATCTCCGGTTGCCTTCAGCATGTAGAGAGTTAAAATACCCATGACTTACAAAAGCTCAGCTATTCCATTACCGGTATGATAGTTGTGCCAAATGGGTTAAAGATTCCTGCAGCGACGTTAAACTTCATAATCAGAACAATGCAGCTACAATTAACTGTACCGTAAGTAAAATGTTAGGGACCCACAACAAATGTAGGTCTAGTCACAAGAACCATTTTTATTGCTACAGTAGTTTTAGATAATCATTTCCCCAAGTATTGTAGCGACAAAAGCGTTTCATGCAATGGACTTTCACTTGTCCCTCAAATTTGACTTTAAATAAATTGTAGTTACAACAGGTGGTCCCAGAGTTGTAATTTGACAGATAACTTTGACCCAATGTGTCGCCACCCCAACAATACCAGTCGAGTTGCGATTTGTTTTCTTACTTTTCCTCTTTTAAACTGCAGGTAATATTTTAGAGCACATATCGGTATTGGTAATTGAAAGATAAAATATCCACATCCTTTTTCGTATTCAATCTTCTTGTCATGATTAACAATCAAACACAACTTTAACGATTAAGTTGATTCAATATTTAATTTAAATGAGTGGTTCTCAGTCATTTTTATTTGTTGATATTAAGAAAGTTAATACATGTACAAATTTACAATTTCATATTTTTTCCCCATTTATCCATAATTTCTAAATATATTACATGTACCGTACATGTATATCATTATCTTAGATATTTGCAAATCATTGCTTCTGTGTTATTCTGAACACCTGTCATATATCTGAGTGCCTCTGGAAGGGGTGTAGCTACTTTCACACAGGTATCCAATAGAAAACACTTACATTGGCCCAGCCCTGTCAAACCCTCAACCAATAAGAATCCATTTTCATGATCCAGTTTAAGAATTTGTGACAATGAGCATGTTTTGATCCATAAATATATGTAGTTTTGATCAGGATTTATGTAGCAAGGATATGAAATTGAAATAGGATTAAAGCAAGATTTGTACAAACATGTTTCAGATAGAGATATAATATTATTAGTTCATTTTTCAGTAGACGTAAAATTATTGAAGTTAACCTTCTCCCTGCTAGATTAATTATAAAAAGCTCTATCATAGAGCATGCTTGTTTCCATTCAGCACATTAAGGGTTACAGTGTTTTCTATCCTCTGACTTGCTGCTTCAATGTATGGACGTTTTCTATCATTGTATTCACAAAGTTATACCATGTATACTCCACTATGTCCATATATATATTATATATATACTGTATTCATTCTGTACATACTCTTGTCTTGTGTGGTCAGGTGCTAGCTTTAGTGTAGTTCTTGTCAGGTTCAAAGATGGCGTCCATTTAATTATTTTTTCTTTTCAATTTTATTTTTTTTAATAAGAATTCTTTTTAACATTGGAAAATTTGACAAGGACTAGCTTTAGCTATGGGAAGATTCACTAGCTGGCACACGTAATAAATACTATTCTCATCACAACTTCATTACATTTATGTTGTGTTTCTCTTTGGGATTTACATCAAGGAATCGAAGATGTTTGGAGACATTCAGACTTACATGATGTACAGTAGACCTCGGATATACGGGCCTCTGATAAACTGGACACTCACATATAACGGACTGAATCTGAAGTCCCAGGTCCCGTCTAACGCTAATTGTGGCATATGCGTATAACGGACTTCTCATATAACGGACAGAAATAGCCGGTCCTAATGAGTCCGTTATATGCGAGATCTACTGTACTTATTAAACACATTCATTAACTCAGAGAGTTCCCAATGGAAATTCTAGTACCGTAATTACTCTAATAATTAGAATAGGAGAACATACCGTAATTAAATTTGGAGACGTTCAAATTATTAGAAAAATATAGTATCTTGCAGGACGAGGTTGTATATACAGTTATCCAAGTTTAATATTTTGGGAATCTGACAGCATTTAGCCATAGGTTTCAATTGCAAAAACTTCAATATGCTACAAAACTAAGACTTAGTAAATCATTTAAAAATATTAATTATATTGATTGGCATTATATTTGAATGAAAAGAGCTATTGAAATTCTCCAGATATCTAGACTACAAGTAAATAATTTTAAAATATGAATGATGTTGATTGACATTATATTTACATGAAAAGAGCTGCTGAAATGCTCCAGCAATCTAGATTGGCTTGCTCATGGGGAAGTAGGAGTAATGGGCAAGATATGGCACAGACTAACATGGAATGGGTAAGATATACTGTGTACATGTATATTGTGTTTCAGTCGTTTCTCGACAGTGTCCATGTTATTGATTGGAGGATAGCATAATGTTATTTTAAGACTGACAATATAATATTGTATGCAACTGGTGCAAATGAAGCAATATATTGAACCTTGAACCTTAGTGTAGTGCCCTGTGTGACTCGGGCGACATATTTGTCCTTATCAGGAAGACGCATGTATAATATGCTGATCTATTCACATAGCAAACAAACTTGTCATAGACTCCTCTCCTGCACTTTGTCCCATTGGTTTTCAATATTTTCATACCGTAATTTTTCTATTAATTCGGACACTCTAATAGTTCGAACACCTAAATTAATCCCTAAAAAAAATAAAAATCCAACCAAAATATACGAAAATTACCATTTTTACAAAATCGTAATTTTCTAATTTAATATTTGAACAGTGATTTTTTTCAAAGAGCAATGTTTTTTTTATCTGTTTTTCATATTTTTGTATTTTCTATCACAAGACAAAATAAAATATAATAAAACTTGAAAACCAGTAGATCTAGGATATGTGGAAAATGTAGCTTCGTTACCCAAAATAATTATCCTATTGGTTTTCAATATTTTCTTAGTTTTATTTTGTTTGTATTTGATATTGCTCAGACAAATTAAGAAACAAAAAATAGTGAATTCCAGTAGGACATGCAGAAAACGTAGCTTGGTAATTTATTATAAAGTAGCAATTGTTGTCGTCGCCGCCTATGGGTGAGATATTCCTGCTACGACATAAATTATTAATAATACATTGAATACAATAATACATATTTACTTTCACCATCTGAGAATATGGATAGTCTATAAATGTAGGCCTACATACTTTCTGAATTCATGTATACATACTTTCTTTGACTGAAATCTTGTCACCAAACCGTGATACACATTAACCATGGGAACATCAACTATTTATTAGCCTAATCAAGCAGGGAGAGGTAAAGACAATTACATGTACTGGTACTTCATTTTCTGTTTATACAAATGTTATAAATTTAGAAAGCCATTACCCGGTAGTGATTTTACATTTTGTGTTCATTTCTGTAAATTTTAAATATTGTTCTCATTATTGATACATACTGTGGAAGAAAAAAACAAATTGAGAAATAGAAGTTAAACACATAATTCTGTTGGCAGATTATGATAGTTTATTTTTAATCTTGAGATTATTTCACTTTGACAGGAGGAAGTCTATGTAACCAGCTGATAACACCCATTTAACGTGGCCACTTGTAGAGGCCTCTTGAAAGCATACCATTTCATTATCTATATTCATCCACATTTTACCCCCTGTACAATATAACGGCAATGAAAGGCAACATGTAGCTAAGTTTTAAGTATTCCAGTGTACAATACAATTAAATTAGATTTTTGTTATTATTATTTAGGAATTTCTAAAAATTACAATAAGTATTTGTTCTCTTTTGCTCATATTTATGCCATAAATATTGTACCAAATTTGGTATTAATTATTATAAGTGTTACACATGCTCCATACTGTAAATACCGCATTACGTGGCATAATTCTATTTTTAGAGGTTGCAAATACATATAGTAAACTTCCTGCTTTCATATCGATGTAGATGTGTATGAAAAACAAGACGTGGTCCTTAGTTTCAGTGAAGAGTTGTCTCCCTAGTATTAATCATCAGCACATGCCCGGATTAGGAAATGACGTCAGGAATTGACTGGTGCCGCTTCTCTCGATTGGAAATGCATCATCAACATCAATAAAGCTTCCCAAGAAGGTGTCCTGGCGTTGACTGGAACAACACACGAATTAGCAAACATATACATTTATTCTCTGGCTGAGATCGTTTTAACTTTAGGAACACTGAATGTGATAAGGTTGGGGAAGGTTGTCTGTCGCCATTTTGAATGCTTGTTACAGTAGAAAATGGCGAAAAAGACATACGATCTTCTATTTAAATTGCTATTGATCGGTGATTCTGGAGTTGGAAAGACATGCTTATTGTTCAGATTTTCTGACGATGCCTTCAACACAACATTTATATCTACGATAGGTGAGTGAAATACACATTGCCTGCATAGGTGTAACCTGCTACAAAAATTATTCGTCATCGGATGATCGGTGTTTTCGATATATTTCACATTCCAAAAGTCGATCTATGCTTGACAAATAACAGGTTGATAGATATAAGTTAATGCAATCAGTGTTTCATTAGTGAGCCAATGTTGCAGTTCAGTATTGTTTTAGATCAGTCGATGTGTAGCCGGAAATGCCTCTTGACAGTTCCTGTTTCATAAACCATGTAAACTGAGCACGTCATCATCAATCTTATATTTGTAAACTGTCTCCCCTGTCAAGAGGCATTTCATGCCCCTAAATGCATCTTGTGTGTAAATCAACTCAGTTGATTGAGAGCTACATAGTCATATATGGGTGAAAGATTCTCACTGTGACGTAAAACAGTAATTCACTCACATAGTTACATAATCATAGTAAAAAGATGTAGCAAGTGATGAAATCATAAACGCCTAAATTCAGTTTCCAAAACAATTTAATAATTTCACAGTATTTGCTGTGCATGGTAATGCAGTCACTGTTCACATTGCTTGCTGTGCAAGGCCACACTATACGTAAAGCTGCTAAGACTAATTAGCATCCTGCACACAACTGGAATGCATTTTTTAACATATACTAACTACTCAAAATTTGCTAGCGATATATTTTATTATATCAATATGGGGGTCATTGAATATTTTTTTCTGCAAAAATTGTACAATCCTTAGCAAATGTTGAGTGCTGTAGTATATTTCGTGAGAGCTATTTAGACAGATTTTTTATTAATGGTGCAAACATTTTGAAATATATATTTTGGCTATGTAGTCCAAAATAACGATTTAAGTTTTGTATGCTTTTCATACAACGAAAACTATTTTATGAGATAAGAGTAGCCTTGGAAAGTCGCTCATCTCGTTTGTTTTTACACATCTCCCAACCGGTTTTACTCAAGCCTTGGATGCTAATTAGCTCACTGACAGCTCTTTCATGTGACAAAAAAAATATATATACACGTATATGGAATGTGTAAAGGATAATTAGCATCCTGCCTAGTAGTACTTCCTGATTTAGCGTCTATGGAGAGAGTTTCCAAGCCTCTTTGAGATATCAAAAGCTGTGAATAATAACACCTTGTAATATGGTTGCAATTAATCGCAGAACAAAAATTACCAACCTAAGTTTTACCAAGTCGGATTGTGAATGTTGATGTGTTCTGATAAGTTAAAATTTATCTGGAACTCCCAATTTTTATTTATTTTTTTATTTTTTTTACCCTGATAACATCAACCGACTCAGTTTTGATAAATAATGTATCTGACTGACACGTCATGGTTATTCTCGTCTGTTTGTACTTATGGGACATCAGAGCAGGAAGTTACTGGGCTTGCAGGTTTACTGCAACATTCAGCGCTGCCTAATCCTCCCCTTTCTGAAGGCAACCATAAATGCCCTAATGAGCAGTGCTTTGGCTAATCCAACAGGGAGAGGTTGAGCTGATATGCTGTGATATGTGAAAGCAGCTCTAAACCCAAATTACATCATTTCTTCCAAAAATTAATTAAAATTATCTTTGAAAAATAAATCTTTCATTTATTTTCCATTTCATTATTTTTTTTGGTGTACTTTAATTTGGTTGTCTCTACATTATAATTTATATGAACACTGATCATTTTCAATTTGTGTGTTTTTCTAATGAATGTAATGCAGCTTTTTTGCATGTAACAATTAGTGTTTGCATCATGTTTTTTGATTTTGTGTTGCAGGTATAGATTTCAAAATTAAAACTGTCGAACTTGGTGGTAAAAAGATCAAGCTCCAGATATGGTAAGAACTGGTTGTTTTTGTTCGTTTTAGATGTAAATGAATAAAGCTAGAAGTCAGCAATTTTAGTGTGTGCATTCAGTATGATGTGTGTAGGAACGGTGACAAATGTTAAGCAGATATCTGGGTGAGCCACAACTCAACCAGTAAGTTTACTTATTTGATAAACTGAACATGGGATTTCGTCCTTCAATGGTTCATGTCAAGTTTATATACTATAACTGATCAACAATCTAGATAATTAATTTAAAGGCAAGTTACTCTACCATGTACACTGTATTTCAAATTAATTTACATTACACATGTTACAAGGGGAGGGGAATGAAATTTTTATTGGTTGAATTTTGAAAAGAAATAAGTGCAATGTTGGAATTTAAAGGGGATGCAGGGGTCATTTGAAAATCTGCAATGTTAAACTAAGATCTTTCTGTGTGACCCCATGAAAATTACAGATTTGACCTCAATTAACATTGGGTCTATGGAGAATGATACCCCTGATTATATTCTTAATTTCGAACACTGAAGTGTATAGGTAATATGAGAAGGTACTTTACAGTATTGACTTAAATTTAGTCCAAAATGACGACCGTTATATGTGACAGTACGCCTTTAATGCAAGGTGGTGCATTTTCCTTTTGACTGTTTCCAGGGACACCGCAGGTCAGGAGCGCTTCCACACCATCACCACCTCCTACTACCGCGGTGCTATGGGCATCATGCTCGTCTACGACATCACCAACGCCAAGACCTTCGAGAACATCTCCAAGTGGCTGCGGAACATTGATGAGGTCAGAGGTCAAATCTGTTGCCGCAGTAACATTAAACTCCATAATCACTCACTGAGCTGCTTTCGTTAAAGATCCCCGCAGCGATGTAAAACTCCATAATCACTCGTTATTGTATCAGCTTTTATGATAAAATTATTGACATGGCTGGAAAATTATTGATGTTTGTTTTACGTACATTTCCTGACGTAATATCTATGTTTCCTGTTGTAGCATGCAAATGAGGATGTTGAGAAGATGATCCTGGGCAACAAGTGCGACATGGAGGACAAGAGGCAGGTGTCGAAGGACCGAGGCGACGTGGTACGTAGCAGCACGTGTATATCGCCACTCATCTCGCATTGTCGTATCTCAGTGTAATATGTCTCGCACCAGTGTTGTGTGTGTGTAAAATATTCCTGATGCGACATATAGCACTAATTCATTCTTATTTATATGGGATTTGAATTTAAAGGGGTGTACAGAGGGTCATTTGAAAATGAGCAAGAAATTGAGTTGAGCAAGAAATTTAAATTTCATTATCTCTCAGCCTGGCTTACAAAACCATTTTGAGTACAATTTCATGCTCAGCTTCACATTTTACATTGGTATTTGAGCACATCTAGAGTTGAGTATATAATTATGATATCATATCCCAAAAGGGTTTTGTTATCTCTGGGCCCAGATCCTAAATGTGTTTTCTTTTACATTCATGTATGTTCTGTTCCAGATCGCACGAGAACATGGAATTCCTTTCTTAGAAACTAGTGCTAAGGCAAATATTCATGTGGAAAATGCTTTTATGGAACTAGCACAAGCCATTTTAAATAAGGTAAGAAAACCCATATATATACTTCCTGTGATTTGTTCAGTAGAAGATGTGTTTCCTGGGCACGCCAGTATGATGTGAAATGGGTGAAAGATTCCCGCAGCGACGTTAAACTCCATATTCACTCATTCCATAGATTACACCATTGCTAAGATTGGATTTACGATTACCTTAGAGTTATGGACTTGTGAGTTAACTTATGCCATTTCGTACAGCAAGGCAAAGGTTGTATTTCTCGCCTTCAGTGGTTATAGACTGCTCCAGTTAACCCATTTTTAATGCACAAGGTATTATGCTGGGTATAAAGTAAGAGACCATAGGACTGTTGTAGTGTTCATACAACTTTGCGTTGTAACCTTTTTAGGTATTATTTTGTCATTTTTGTGCATGGAAATTTGCGCTATACATTTTCGTCAGCTGAGATTTCTGAGCTTTTACTTGTTACAGTACCGAGTCAAATGGAATAAATCTTGGCTGAGAAAAATCTAAAGTTTATTTCGAGAAATCTAGGCCGGATTTACATGCTATATGCATGCTGACAATGTTCATAACAATGACTTGTGTTGTTGCAGACACCAGGCCGGGACTCGGAACCTAAGGGTGTGGATATAAAGCACACAGACTCTGGCAGAAAGAGTTGCTGTTAGGACGTATTTTATCTATCGAAGCTCCGGAAAACAAACAAAACAAGACTTTAAAAAAAACTCGACATGTGAGGCGTTGTGTGTGGCTGTTTGTGTTGTGTATAAGGAAGGAAGTCCACGAGGCAGTCGACGACCAGTGTGCGAGGTGGCGTACCGAGGAGGTCGCGACTTGTGTATCGTGTACATACGACTGGCGGAACTGGAAGAGCAGCACAGACAACATTTGGAGACGCGTCCGGGATCCGTCACTGTCGTGGATCGGCCGGCGTCCGGGATCCGTCACTGTTGTGGATGGGGCCGGCGCTCGGTGTATACATGCCCAGACCAGTTGCTGAACGTTCATTCCCTGGCCACTGCCATGTTATGTGACATTCAGTTTATTGTGATGTCCCTCCCCCTTCCCTCCCTTCTCCCCTCCACATACCACTTTAAAAAATAATAAACTCCCATGAGGTTAATACTTCAAGTATTCAGATCAGAAGATCTCTAATACCAGCAATAGAAACCTACTTTAAAACTTAGCAAATGTTATGAATTTCTACTAATTCTTTGGATACCGTTAGCATTTTGGAGAAATGGCCTGGGCTAGCAAGCTAGTGTTAATTTTGATCTCTGTAATACTGTAATAGATTATGTGAGACGGAATTATCGTAATGCTACAAAGTTTGGCAGATATATCGTTGGTCTTTGCTGTATTATGTGTACAATGTGCAAGGTTTTACTCGACTGGGATAACTGTTAGTGCAAAACAATTAAGAAGAACTGGCCTTACCAGTCTTGTATGATTTACTGGAGAGCACATTATTGTCTACTCCCACATGATCTACTGGAGAGCATTTAACTAGAGCACATGATTGTATATACTCTCACCTGATCTATTTGAGAGCACATGATTGTGTCTACTCTCACCTGATCTATTTGAGAGCACATGATTGTGTCTACTCTCACCTGATCTATGCATGGTTATGTTGTCTCAGATGGGTGAAAGATTCCTTCAGCGACGTTAAACTCCACAATCACTCGCTCTGTGCAATATAATCCACGCGTGATGAGAGTGAGCGCATCATCGGCTCTTTACATTCCAGCTGGTATACCAGAGGTCAAAACTGACAGTCTAGAGCATCTGATTGAGGCAGAACTGACAGCTGAGTGCGCACCCCCATCCTCCCACCCTTTCTCCCATCCCACACCCGCGTCCGTGGCATTGCTGATGTGCGGAAGGTCTCCATTTGTATGGCTCGCACATTCTCAACCGTTGGAGCCTATCTTATCCAAGTTTTCAATCCGAACTGGCATAAAAAAGAAATGTAGCTTTTATGTAAATTACTTGATCCGTCTGCTGTTTTGTTACGTGAGCTGTGCGAGTGGATGGGTGAATGCTGCTACGACACTGGCCAGTTTAAAATAGCCGTGGCAAAATCCTGTACGATCATTTACACGTTATATATATTTATAGTTGATTGATTTGCTGAAGATAGGCATTGTTTCTTTCCTTTGTACTTCCGACTTCAGATACTGGGAGCTATAAAATTAGGTGTAATTTATTTCGCAATGATTCATGTGGCCAACTAGGATGGACAACTTCATTAATAATTTAGAATGGCCTTCGACAACAGATCCCTTTACTCCTGATTTTGTGAAATATGCTTTGTAATATATTAATTTATTTACAAGCACGCTCCATGTATAATATATATAGGGAAAAACTAATGTATTTGTGTGTATCTTGTACCTAATCTCAAACGTATATTTATAACTATTATAACTAAGTGAATATTCTCATGGTTGCACTGCATCTCCAAATACTGTACTAGTGTCCCTCTTTTCTGAAAACTTCAATTCCCCAGCAGTGGTGATAAGCCTATGATATTATTTCGATAAGAAAATTGTCTGCAATCATGGTGCAATGCATTTGTGAAGTCCTTTCATCAGCTGAGCTGTGTTAAATGCAATGGTGTGAGAGACAGTACAAACTTTAGACTCTGCATCTACCTGGCAGGTGCCTGTTGCACAATGCTCTTGTAGTGCTACAATAGTTGTAACTGGGCTCCCGCCACAATAGAAAGTGTTGACATTACAATAGTTGTAGCCTACAAGAG
>JAUTBZ010134556.1:0-13622 GCA_032361785.1 Lepetodrilus galriftensis
TCTATTTCAAAACCATTATTATTTAATTCTGATTTTGTTTCCCATTCTAGGACAACAGTATGTGCTATTTTCTTTGCCTCAAAATAACTTAGCTCAATGGGCAAAAGAGCCACACAAGCTTGCTCAAAATCAGTAGAACTTTGGCAAGCTCCAACCGAGTTACTGCCTATAGATATTGTAGGTGTAACGTCAATAAAATCACAGAACTCATCGCAATTTGTCAGACTTGAATTAGAACCTAGATTTAACTCAGTACCTACAGGGTCTAATGATGAAAAATCACCCAAAGAGGTTATTCCCGAATTATCTGTCATTATCAAGGTTCCTGAAATTGTTTTCACATTAGAAAAACCAGAAAAATCAGCCAAAGTCGTATTGAATATCCGCAAAGTAGGGACAACTTCTAGATTAACTAGTGGAGATAAATCCGTAATAGGATCAGTACCGTCATCATCTATTGTCAATACTGTGGTCATTGTTACACAGGTAGATGGAAAGGCATTTACATCTGCTTGAGTTTTTAATTCTACATTAGTTGTAGGACACTGAGCAAATAGACCAAAGGCCATGAAAAAGAAAAAGAAAGTAAAAATGGAACGTAGCATTTTTTTAGATTTATTTTACAAAAAATAGCCTCTTAGGGACAACAAAGCTATGGGCATTTGTACTCAATTAAAAGAACCTAGCCAGAAATACCAATTAAACATAGATAATAACATTATAAAAAAACAAATTAGTTTGAATTTAGGATCAAACTGTCGGCAAGACTCCCAAACCAATAGTTCATCTCTACTCCATTACAACATAACTAATTTTATTCATTAACTTTGACGATCAGCGAAGGTTTTGATATTACCTTTTAGCTTTTGCATTTGGCACTACTTACCATTATTTTCATGCATCCCTTGTATGTTTTCATTCTTAAAAAATTAATCATGAGTAGCCAAAACAGAATCTTCAACTGGATTTTTTCTATCCTTTTTTTATTTCACGCAAGTATCAATTTTGCCCAAGTCGGCTTTTGGAATATGGATGCCAACCAAATAACTGGTAACATCATGCAAGACCAAACAGTCAACGACCATGATGGTACCATCAGTGGCGCCACTTCTATAGCAGGGGTGAATAATGAAGCGCTCGACTTTTCAAGCCCTACGACCAGCGAGGTGAGCATTACCGCAGATGGCGTACTCAACATCCAAACTAACATTACCATCATGGCATGGGTCAATTGGAAAGGAAGTAATTTTCCTGCTGCCTCTGGCCAAACATTTATTGGAAGAGGAGCTGATTGGACATTTAATATCACCAATGGAGGAAAACCTAGTTTCTATTCTTCTGCTATTAGCAATGGTCTCTCCTCAGACACAGGTGTACCCACCAATCAATGGCAACTACTCACCTTCACTTATGACGGCCAAACGATGAAGATTTATCTGGATGCAGCAGAGGTTGCCACCAAACAAGTTACAGGAAACCTAGGTACTAGCATCTCTACTTTATTCATAGGAAAAGGCTCCAGCAATAATACATCCTTCTATGGAAGTATTGACGAAGCTCAAATCTTTAATACGGTGCTGACTCAAATGGAGATACAAACTATTTTTGATGCCGCGCCACTTGCTGTCGTTTGGGAAAGCCCATTATCCGCCTTTCAGCAAAAAGATAAAGTAATACTCACTTGGTCTGTTGCACAACAAGTAAACAATGAAAAATTTGTCATTGAGCACAGCCAAAATGGTAAAACATTCTTACCGATTAATCGAATCTCTGGTGACGGGGACTATCTTCAGGAGAAAGTTTTTCAATTTACACATCTAGCTCCAGGTATTGGGGGCAACTACTACCGCATCAAACAGGTCGATTATGATGGCAAATACGAATACAGCAATATTGCCTTTGCACGATTTAATGCTCAAGCAATCAATATTTATCCCAATCCAGTCCAGCACCAGTTATTTTTCTCGCAAGCGGTAAATGCCAAACAGGTGGGGATTTATGATCTAGCGGGCAAATTAATGTTAGCGCCATTTGTAAATGAAAATAGCATCCATATAAATTCTTTACCTAAAGGAACTTACGTTCTAAAAATTATAAACAATGGACAAGCATCTCAAGTCCTATTTATAAAAGAATAAGTTTAAATAAACTAAAAAAGCGCAAGTAGAGGAATCTACTTGCGCTTTTTTAGTGATACATAGCCCTCCAATAAGTTTAGGTTATTTTACTAATATCGTAAAGAAAAGAGCACATAAAAAAAAGAGCGACCAAAAAATTGCTTTCCTGGTCACTCTTCACACTATGAAACACTATGAATCTACACTAGATTCGTTTGCAAGATACAACCTTTTTTTTAAAAAACAATTTTTTTGCAAAAAAAAGAGGGCTAAAACACGATTTTCACATTCCACCAGCCCTTTTCTACCGTAGCTCCTTTGTTTTCATAGAAATCTACTGCTTGTTTATTCCAATCTAACACTTGCCACTTAGCTAAAACAGCACCTTTTTCTTTTGCTTTCACCAAAAAACCATCTAAAAGTAGGCTTCCTACACCCTCGCCTCTATGCTTTTGAGTGACAATCAAATCATCCAAATAAAGCATTCTACCTTTCCAAGTAGAGAAAGAATCAAAATATAGGGCAATACCAATGATTAGATCCTCTTTTTCGGCAACGATACATTCAAATAGGCCTTCCCTAAAAAGCTTTTGGTAATCATCCAAACTCGCTGTCACCGCATCAGGTTCATTCTCAAATACAGCTAATTCCTTAACTAGATCTCGAATAGCTTCCAAATCGGTTTGCTTTGCATCACGTAGTATCATCTTTTTTGTTTTGGCACAATATATAAAAAAGCCACTCTGGAATATCCAAAGTGGCTTATAAATTATTTGCTAGTAGGATTTAGTTTCCTAAAGCAGATTTCTTTTCTGGAAGAGCTTTCTTCGCAACAGGCGCCTTAACTTGTCCAGTGATTGTCAAAACAGTCTTTGGATTAGCAGGATCGTTAGTTGTTAAAGTAACAGTCTTTGTGAATCTTCCAACACGCTTAGTGTCATATCTAACCTCAATCTGAGATTCTTCACCTGGATTGATTGGCTCGGTCGGACGCTTCGGTACTGTACATCCACAGCTTCCTTTGGCATTCTTGATGATTAATGGCTCCGTACCTACGTTCTTAAATTTGAAAACGCGCAAAGGCTCAGAACCTTTTTCGATTGTACCATAGTCTAATTTCTTTAATTCGAACTCAGCCTTTGGTTGTGCAAATGCAGAAACACTTACAAATAAGATGAAAGCAAAAAGTGCAACAAACTTCTTCATTGTTTTAGATTTTTTATTGTCAGTTGAATAATTATTTTTGATACTACAAATGTAATGCGCTTTCTTATATTATCAAAGCTTTATGCAGTTAATGCGATGTTAACAAAACATAAATAACTACAAATCAACGAATTATAGATAGAAAAACAAAAGTTAACTTCAAATCAAAAATCGGAAAAAGTAGCTTAAAAAACAACCAAATGGAGTGCCTATAAATAAGCGCGTAACCCTAATTGAATGCCAACGGAATTCACTTTATCATTTGGCATGCCAATTCCTTTTTTACTTATTTGGCGCTGATAAGAAGCTTGCGCAAAAAGACTATGTTTTTTACTAAGCTTAAATTCGTAGTCCAAACCAGCATTTGCGAAAGCAAAGAACTTTGATTTTGATTGATAAGAATTGGAAATAATTTCACCTGCACTATTGGGGTTTTGGGTATAAGCACTAGATTGTGTAGCTGCTGCAGCTTGTGCTTTAAGTTTAGTCTTATTATTAGCATTTTGACTAGCCACTACGAAAGTTGATTGGCTAAAGGTTTCAGACCCAATTCCAGCAGATACCCCTACATTTAAAGCTATTCGATGACGGGAATTGTCTACAAACGCATATCCGATAGACACTGGAACCTTAGCTATCGCCACCTTTACGGAAGAAGTTCCAGATCCTGCATAGCCCTCACTTGCATTGCCCTCTGATATCAAGACAATAGGCTTGGGCAAATATTTAATTTCTTGGTATGCTAAGCCTACATTAAAAATGTGCTTGCCGACTTGTTTATGAAGTGCAACTCCTGCACCATAACCAGAACTCCACAAATCTGGGATATCTATATTATAGGTTGCATCACGACCCGTTTTAATATGGTCTGCATTAAGTGCTGCATAAACAGAGAGGCCAAATTTCTTGTTAGTCCCTGTTTTCATTGGTAATATCTGTGGCAAATCTAGCCCATCATTTTCCAATCGTGCTAAAACATCCTTTGCTTTCGCAAAAATAGAAACAGCTTCGATATTGGCAACTTCATTTGTGTACTTTAGAAAAGAGTTTTTATTTCCATAGGTGGATGCTGGCAATGCTGGCAATAGTGGAAGAATGCCATCATATCTGTCAGAAAGTGTTTTATGCTCCACGTTAGATTCAACAATCATCATTTGCACGACTTCTAAAACTTGATCATTTTCTGATTCTACACTAGCAATAGGGCCATCATACTTTGGTATAGGCGCTGCTTTAGCTGGTACATCTTTGGTGGCGGGTCTCTTTGTCGGAGTCTCCGTTGTATTCGAGAAATCAGCCACGCTAATAAAAGTCAAAGCAAGAAGCAACATCGTTACGCTCTCAAAAACTTTAGTATGCAGAATCCATTTTTTAAGGTAAGCATTAGCGACAAGTCGTTGCCGAAGAGCGACCCAATTACTTTCGTTAAAAGGGACTTCAAAGCTTTTCACCTTAGAAGAGATGGTCTTATCAAATACAGACAAGCTTTCAGAATCATTCGGAACGGTTGTTTCTTTAAGGCGCTGTGCCATTGCGTCCCAATGCTGACCTTGGAAGGGCACCTCCATGTCAGCTAACATTTTTTTAATTTCTATGTCGAAATGGTTATTTTTCATGTATTTTAGTTCGTGAGTTAAACAATAAGCCCTTATCGTTTAAATCCCCTTTTCTTTAGTATGGTTTTCAGCTGAGTTCTTGCTTTCAATAAGTTAGACCGAGAAGTACTCTCTGCAATCAGTAAAAAATCAGCAATTTCTTTATGTGAATATCCTTCAACAACAAATAGATTAAAAACCGTCCGATAAGCCGGAGTCAATTCTGACAAAGCATCCAATATTTCTTCTTGTCTTAAGCTAGAGAGGACGGAAGCATCAAAAGAAATATACCTTGCAGCTTCTTCTATATCTTCTGTTTGTCTTCGTTGTTCCCGTCTATAGTAATCAATTGAAGTATTGACCATTATGCGATGTATCCAAGCAATCAGGGAAGTTCCTTGCTTATATTTCCCTATTTTCGTGAAAACTTTAACAAATCCATCTTGCAAAATATCCAAAGCATCCTCAGAATTATTGGCATATCTCAAACAGACGCCCATCATACGGCCGTAGTACATCTCGTACAACTTCCGTTGAGCCCATTCTTCCTGAGCTATTACAGCCTTTATTAGAAGCCGTTCTTGGTGCGCTATGTTTAATGCGAATTCCATTTGTCTAAGGTAAACGTTTCTTGTGATAAATTCGCTGCTTGTGCTTAATTTTAACATTTTATACCGCACAATTAGGTAAATTCAGGTACCTATGTGGTCACTTTTAGCGTCTTTAAAACTGCCAATACGCAGCAAACACATAGAAAAATGAAAATATATAAAACAATGCGTATCTTTGCCCTTATTAATCAAAAAAGAAAGAAGATGAAAAATTTAACAATGAAACTAAGCCTATTCGCACTAGTGATTATGGCTCTTTCAAGTTGTAAGCCAAAACTTGACATGGATTTTGTAAATGGCCTAATGAGTTCTCAAACAAAATTGACTGAAACTATTGATGCTTTCAAAGCAACTTCTGGTTCAATGGAAAAGGTAGCAGGTACTTTTTCTGCGCAAGCGGATGAAATGATGAAAGCGGATCCTAAGTCAGGTGCTGCTGGTCTTTTGAGCCAAGTGACTTCATTAGTTGGGAATCGTGGTTCTCTTTTAACTAAATTTACTGCTTTGGCTCCAATGGTCACTGGCCTATTGAGTAAGTATAAAGGTGGTGATTTGAAAATCAAAGATGCTAAAAGTCAATTTGACGGAATTCAAGGAAAGTTGAATAGCTATATTGGTGAAGCTGGCGACAGTGATAAGCAATTTGGTGGCTTGAAAAGCAAGTTCATGGATATGTATAAAGCATACCAAGCAATTAAAAAATAAGTATTTATTGCTTAGGTTTAACGACCTTTAATAATCAACGGGCTGTCTTCTCTGAAGACAGCCCGTTTTTTTTATCTAATTTCTTTCCTTAGAAACTAGGCGCCCAACTTTATGTGTTCAAGTGTTAAACAAATTTTATTTCCATAAATACCTTTAAGGCTTTTTAAAGGTGATAGTTTGGCTTGCTAACAGAAGTGAAAAACCTTATGATTCAGGGTTCAATATTCATCACTAAATCGATCCCAGCAACTTTCGACCCTCTAAATCGCATAGAACCATTCAATGAGACATTTTATAACATTAAGATAAATAAGAAATTAAGTTTGAAGTGAGTACGGTTAATGAGCCTCTATTTTCTTAATTCCTAAAGACCTTAATGTTTAATTCACTTCATCAACTGATAAACCAACAAAGCCGCCAAATAAGCAAAAGTTGTCATGAAAAAGAATTGCAATAAGGGCCACTTCCAACTATTGGTCTCTCGTTTCACAACTGCCAAAGTACTCATACACTGCATCGCAAAAACATAGAATATCAGCAAGGAAAAAGAAGTAGCCGTTGTAAAAACCAATTCTCCTTTTGCATTTTTATAATTGGCAATTTTATTCCGCAAGGTCAATTCATCCGCATCATCCCCAATACTATAAATCGTGGACATCGTACCCACAAAGACTTCCCTTGCGGCGAAGGACGTCAACAAGGCAATCCCAATTTTCCAATCATAACCCAAAGGCGCGATGGCTGGTTCCATGAATTTACCGACTCTACCGGCGTAAGAATTTTCTAATTTATAGGAGGCCACTAGATGCGCTGTTTCTTGAATATTTAGATTTCTATCACTAGCCACTTGTGTCGCTGATTGCGCTGCCGTTACCATTGAGTTGCCTGGGCCATAACTAGATGCGCCCCAAATAATAATAGAGATAAACATAATAATTTTGCCGGCTCCAATAACAAAAGCCGTTGTTTTCTCCCAAATTTCATAAAAGATATTTCGCCAAACAGGCAAACGATACGAAGGCATTTCCATAGCCAAATAACCTCGCTCCCCAGTCTTAATCATATATTTTAATATCAAACTAGACAATAATGCCGCAATAATACCCAAGAGATACAACCCCGTAAAAGCCCAGCCCTGCAAGTTGAATCCTAAAAAATCTCTATCCGGAACAGCAATACCCACCAACAAAATATACACTGGTAACCGTGCCGAACAACTAATAAATGGCGCCGTCAATATGGTGATTAACCGTTCATTCCAATTACTAATAGTACGTGTAGTCATGATAGCAGGTATCGCACAAGCACCACTAGAAATCAGCGCAACAATACTCCGGCCACTCAATCCAAAACGCTGCATGATGCGATCAAATAAATAAACCGCTCGTGCCATATAGCCCACTTCTTCTAACAATCCTATCAAGAAAAAAAGTATAGCAATTTGTGGAATAAAAATAACTATTCCACCCAATCCTGCAATAATACCATCGGCTAAAAGGCTTTGCATCCATCCTTCTGGAACAACCGTTTTTACGTAAGTATTAAGATGTGCAAACCATCCATCTATAATATCCATCGGATAACTAGACCAGGAATAAATCGCTTGAAAGACAAAGAAAATAATAACAAAAAAGATAATAGGACCAACAACTTTATGGGTCAGAATAGCATCCACTTTATCGGATATGGCCGTTTCCGCGCCTTTTCTTTTTTTAATACTTTGCTTGACGAACGGCATAAATATATTATATCGTTCCATTGTTTCCTCGATTTGGCCTTTCAACCCATCATAGTTTTTAGTAACTTCTGCTATTGTCTTTTTTTCTTCTTTCGATAAAAATGGAAGCCAATCAAAATGATGTAAAATCAAGGTCAGTTGATACTCATTGGCTCCAGGAAAAAGATGATTTATTTTTTGTGTGAGTTGTTTTTCTTCTTTGGATAAAACGTAAGATTCTTGTCTTTCAATAGGTGCTGCATCCAACATTTGCTGCACTACTATTTTTAATTCTGCGATACCCGTTTTCTTTCTTGCACTAATCTTTACGACAGGTATTTTTAATTTTTTTTGCAATAAATCTGTGTCTATATCAACACCATGGCGTTCTGCTTGGTCTGCCATATTGAGCGCCAAAACCGCTTTTGCACCTGTATCTAAGATTTGTTGCAAGAGTAAAAGATGCTTTTCTAGGTGCATCATATCTGCTACATAGATGACCTGTTGTGTTGGCGATTCTGCAAAACTTTGGATGGAAGTTAATTTCGTTTTGCCCCTATTCGAAAAATCCAAAAAATTCTTCACGACCACACGCTCATCAAGTGAAGTAGGATAGAAACTATAAGCGCCTGGCAAGTCAATCAAAGTCACTTTTTGGTTTGTGCTTAATTGAAGTTGTCCAGATTTTTTTTCAACGGTCACTCCTGGAAAATTTCCAGTTTTTTGGTTCATCCCCGTCAACACATTGAAAACTGTTGTTTTACCGGAATTTGGATTTCCTGCTAGAAATACAATCTGCTCACTCATGCTGATTCTAGCTTTAGGATTATGGCATTCAGCTCATTTCGCCGCAAGGCAATGGAGACACCGTCCACTTTGAGGTAATACACGGAGCCACCTGGCGCTATGCGGATGATTTGTAATTGGCTGCCTGGCAAGACCCCAATGGAGAGTAATTTGGACGCAATGTGTTGATCCTTAAAGCCCAAGACCGTTTGGATGGGTTCGTTATTACGCCAAAAAATTGATTTGAGCCATTGTAACATAAGTCCTTATTTAGACAGATTCAAAATTAGGCTTTTTTTAGTTATAGAAGGCGATTTTGGAAGACTTTTTTTTGCCTACCTTTGTCATTCAAGAATCCGATACCATGATAAAGTACTTCTTCCCCGTTGTTTTATTGATTTTCCTACTCTCTGGCTGTGGAAAAGATCATTATTTTTATGCCAGTCATAATTTTGCGGAAGCTGGCTGGACTTATGCCGATTCTCTGAGTTATAATTTTGAGATTACGGATACAGCCAAGCATTATGATTTATTTTTGACGGTGCGGCATTCTCCGGATTATGATTTTGAGAATCTATATGTGAAGTTCACGACAATTTTTCCAGAAGGTCAAAAAGTTTTTAAGGGTAGCAATCGTAAGGAGCAAGTGACTTCTTTACAATTGGCTAATGTCGATGGCAGTTGGCTCGGGAGCTGTTCCAAGGAAGAATGTGCTTATGAGATTCCAATCCAAATCAATGCTATCTTTCCAGAAGCTGGCAACTATAGTATCCATGCGCAACAGAATATGCGGATGGATTCATTAACCCAAATCAAGGGAATTGATTTTTCTATTCGAGTACATCAAAAAAAGTGACAAATGAAAAACTTGTGGTTCTTTATCTTAATACTATTCGTGTCAAGTTGTGCAAGAGAAGTAAGAATGGGTCGGAAGATTCACAAGCAATTTGAGGACAACCCTATTTTTCAGCAAGCTTTTTCAGGGTTAGTTGTACAAGATGCCCTTACGGGAAAAACACTCACAAACATCAATGGACAAAGGTACTTCACGCCTGCTTCTAATACAAAGGTCGCCACTTTATTGACCGCTTTGACATACTTACCTGATACTTTGTCTTCTTTGTTATACGAAGCGCATGGCGACAGTTTGATTTTTTGGGGCACTGGAAATCCCGCTTTTTTGGATGATAGAATGGAATGGGATTCTGTAACGTATCGCTTCCTTTCGGAAAATAAAAAAGCGCTTTTTTTTTGTTCTAGTAATTTTAATACTAAAGCACTAGGCAGTGGCTGGGCTTGGGATGATACGCAATATCGTTTTTCTGCACATCGCTCCCCTTTTCCGATTTTTAAGAACGTATTGAATAACAAGCCTTTTACATATTCGGATACTTTGCTTGCACAAATCTTGACGGATACTTTGCACAAGCAAGTCGTAGCTTTAAAGCAATGCGCCCGACCTACTGCTGATGCACAATCTTTAAAAACCGTTATCGCCGATTCTATTTATGCCATCATGATGCAACAAAGCGACAACTTAATGGCGGAGCAATTACTCCTCATGTCAGCGACAACTCAAGCAGGTTACATGGCAGAGGACACAATCATCCGTTACAGCAAAGAAAATCTATTAGCGCCTATTCACGTCGAACCAAAATGGGTAGATGGCTCCGGTCTTTCTCGATATAATAAATTTCGTCCAATAGATATGGTGCGCATGATTGACCATCTTTTGAAGACAGAATCAGCGGATCGCCTCCAAACTATTTTTCCGCAAGGGGAAGTGAAAGGCACCATAAAAGCTTGGTATCCACCGTATGTTTTTGCGAAGACGGGTACGATGACAGGCGTGCATAGTCTCAGTGGTTTTATGACAACTAAGCATGGACGCAAAGTGGTTTTTAGCTTTATGCACAATAATTACTTGGCTTCTTCCAAGGTTTATAAGCCGGAAATGCGAAAGATTTTGGAGATGATCTGGTTGGATTATTGAATTTTCGAAGATTTGGCTTACTTAACACATGCTACTAATTAAGTTTTTGAGTAAAATCTTTATTAGTGAGCATCCTTAATTAAGTTTTTGGCTTTTTTCTTACATAAGAACCTTTTTAAGAAATATGTAGATTTGTTTAAATCCTAAGCCCCTACTTATCCTGTTTCGCAAATACCTTCTTCAATAAATCCGTCTTACGACTAGAAGTATTGTCACGGATATCCAATTCTTTTTTGGTGATCAACTTGAACATGCCATCAAGAGCGGTGTCCGTCACATACTTATCTAAGTCTGGATTTGCTTTAGAAGTGAAAGGAATTTTATTGTAGGCATTCACGGCTGTACTCCAGTATTTTGTGGCATTCACTTCATCCAAAGCCGATTTAATGACTGGCAAAAATTCTGCAAATAACTTTTGTCTTGTGGATTTTTGCAAATAGGTCGTAGCCGAGTTTTTCTCTCCCATTAGGATATTCATGGCATCTTTAAAGCTCATTTCTTTGATGGCACTGACGAAGATTGGTTTTGCTTTTTTGGCAGCCAATTCAGCAGCGCGATTCATTTTTTCTTCCAAGTCTTTTTCTACATTCTCCCAACCCGGAATCATTTTTAATTTCTTCGTTACTTTCTGCGCGTCTTCTGGAACGAGTACTTTGTAAGCTGTTTTGTAATATCCGTCTTTCGCCGAAAGGAAGTTTACCGCAGAACCAATACCTTCATCCAAAGCTTCTTTGAGGCCATTTCCAATCTCTTCTTGCGAAAGACCAGTGCCTGATTTGGATAGAATCTTATCTCCTTCTTTCTTGGCTTTATCCAATAATTTGCCAAATTGCGCCTGAGAAGGAATTGCGAAAGCCAATAGTAAAACAAAAAACAAATACTTTTTCATAACTCTTCAATTTTTAATTTGACACGAAAATAGGCGGGATTATTCTAATATGTGGAAATATAACGGCTATTATGAATTAATTAACGCAGCACACGCACGTACGTACAGACAAGGCACGCCTTGTCTTCTTTATCAATAAATACCTTGGTACATTACAGACAAGGCACGCCTTGCCTTCAACATCAATAAATCCTTGGCACGTAAAGACAAGGCGTGCCTTGTATCTACGATTCCAATTTCAAAACACCACGGGGGCAAACAGCCGAACATACGCCACACCCCACACAAGACGCCCGTACAATATCCTCCCCTTTTTGGGCGTATGACCGGACATCAATTCCCATCTCACAATAGGTGGAACAATTACCACAAGAAATACATTGCCCTCCATTGGTTGTAATTCTAAATCTGGAAAATAACTTTTGCTGGATACCCAAAACAGCAGCCATTGGGCATCCATATCGACACCAAACACGACTACCCAAAATCGGATAAAAACCAACACCTACCACACCAGAAAAAATAGCACCAATAAAAAAGCCATACCATTGGCGCAACATACCATTGTCAATAAAGAGGATGTTTTTTTGATGGCCAAAGTGCGCAATCAAAACCAAAACAATCACTCCTCCAATGGCAATCAATGCTTTATTTTTATCTTTTCGCTGAATGCCTTTAAAAATATTTGAGCCAATAAAAATACCGGCAAAACCTAAAACAATTAAAAATATTAAAGTTAAATGATTGCGAGTCGTCAATAGTTTACCCGGGTTATCATAGACAAAGCTATACAAAACACCTATCGTCATCACTACCACAAAAACAAGCACGGAATGAATCATCCAACGCTCCACCTTCCATGCTTTTAAAGTTTTATTGCTGAGGTGTCGGAAGGAGTCTCCAGCCGTTTCGGCCAATCCGCCACATCCACAAACCCAAGAGCAAAACCAACGCTTGCCATAACGATAAGTCAGAAATGGAGAGATAAGAAAAACCATTAAAAGACCCCAAACCAACATGGATAAGCCAACCGTTCCACCACTCAAATATCCTTTGAAATTATAGGCATCAAAAAACGAATAGTTTAGCGGCCACATATTCTTAAAATCATAGTAAGAATAATTTAATTTTTGCAATATTTCTGGAAGGAGAAACGCAAATCCAAATTGAAAAAACATGACCGATATCGTGCGTAATACTTCATACTTATTGTGCCAATATTTTCGGATGAACTTCACCCCAAAAAATAAAATAGCAATAGTATAAAGTGTACCATACAAAAACCATTGACTAGCGGGCTTTCCTTTTAAAGCATAACTCAAAGGGTCAAAAAGGCCAATGATTCCGGTATTATCTGCGCCTTCTTGCCCTTGACCAAGAAATGTTGGAAAGAAATAGAGCAAGATATAAAACCCAGTCAAAACTATAGTCAATAACCATGCAGCTACGCCCCGATTACTAATCGACCTAAACCAAGTATTGTTATTATTAACAGATAATGTATTCATTATTTGGGTTTTAGGAATGAGAGAACAGCGGAGAGACTTCTTTTGCTTTTGGGACGTAAGTTCTTTCCCGATTTTTGGTTGTAAGTATTTAAAATATCTCTTTCGTAAGTTTTGAAAAATTCTGGGTCAAAATTAGCCAGAGCAAGATGCTGCAATACATCTTCAATGATCGCTTTTTCTTTTATCCATTTTGCACAAACTTGATGGCGGTACCGAATACCCATTAAATTAAATCCGGTAACGGCGTTGTCACTTTTATTATAATTTATTCGAATACTTTTGGCACCATCTTCATGTTCCCAATATAAAGATTCTACACCTTCAGGAGTCTGGCTGGGAACTTGTCCGTAGACTTGATATTCTATATCTAAAAACTTGGCGGAGTTATACCAAATCTCTGGCTGATAATCCGTCTTTGTATTACAAATATTTTGGGCAACCACTTCGCCCATTTTCTTTCCGATATACCACACGGCTTCGATTGGTCTCCGCCCT
>JAUTBZ010134567.1:0-29485 GCA_032361785.1 Lepetodrilus galriftensis
TGGAGTCCAGCGCATTATAAATGCACTATTATTATTATTATTATACTGTATATACTTTGTTCTCGGGAGTATACTGTATATACTTTGTTCTCAGGAAGTCAAAGCACAAGAAGTAGGAAGCTATTCAACTTCATCAACACTTGAGACACTTATCCACGTATCAGATATTACACCGGGACATGATACTTTTTAATACAAACATAAGTAGCATGCGTAATTAATCTTTCTAGAGTACTAGTTCTCATGATGATAGCAAATAGTAACGGCTTGTGATTTAAACATATTTTTACTCAGCAAAGAATGAGGATTGGTAAACAAGCTGTACAGCTTATTTCAATACCGCTCAGTTTAGGGCAGGAAGAAACCTGCAACATCCTATCAATATCACGTCAGGAAGGATAGGTGCTTGTATTATAATACGCAACATCCATAGAGCGGAATTTTGCAGTAAACCTGCAATCACCGGCTGGTACTGATAGACACAGGACAATACTGCATTGCCACGGTACAGACAGCGGTATACTATCATGATCGCATCAGAAAGATAACATGGAGGTTATATTACTGGACTAGGCATTTTAATTTCGACCATGGGACCAATGGCCATGACAACTGCAGAGTGAGCGGTAATTTTCTGCGTAATTTTGGTCATATTTCTTTGATTTTGATAGGAAAAGGACCCGATAGTCATAAAGGAACCAAATATGGGTGAAAATATACAGACACACAATCAAGAACAACTAGAGCCGACTACCGTAATCCTATCAGATGTATCATGATACAGATGAGCTGCAACAGTATACCCATTCTTCACCTCAATAGCATTACAAGTAGTATTAGTGACTGGCAACTGGAAACTAAATGGACAGCCCAATATCATATTTAAAAAATAATAAAACCACTTACAAATCACGCCAACTATGGTGAATTTCATGTGTGCAGGCATGGTAACAGACAATTGTGATTTCAGTAGAAAATTAGCCCTAGCCATGTCCAATGCAAATAAATCGAGCCCTGGACAAATAAATCAGTGGATTTCCGTGGATCTGCGGAAAATCTGCCATATTTCTGAAATATTCCTTCCAGATCCGAACCCTGAATTAATCATAATCCGGATATAATTTCCAAATGAATCCCATCCAAGTAAGAACAACACCAACAGATGACGTCTAGATCTCCATACATTCTGCACTGAAGACCTTACCAATGGCGACGAAAATACTCCGACTGTACACGATTCCATGTTTCATCGTCTTCGACATCGTCATGGGCATCGATTGCGATCGACACACCTCTCGCACCCTGATAGGGCGTATGGGGCGAGGCCGGGGTCGCGGGGCCACCATCCTGCCCCTAGGGATCGGGGGTGGGGCAGAGTTGTCTGGAGGCTTTGTTTGCAAGACCATCGCACGACGATGAAATCTGAAAACGTCGTGTTCGTTTCACGGATGTCCAGTCATCCCGTGGAGAAGGAGTCGTCACAACGTATGCGACGACGACAACGTTCTCAGCGGGTTGTCGAAAAACATGTCTCCTCTGCTGGGGATTTGTGTAGCCGAGTGCCTTGGCTTCCTGATGCAGATCTACATGTCTGTTTGCCGTCGGTGTTGGCGAATACACGTCATAAATAAGGAAGCAGAAAAACAAATATTTGCAGATTGTATAAGCTACGGAAGTCTATTTCTTTTGTGTTGCGAATTCACTGATGAAAACTCTCCTGTTAGCACGTTTATGTATACAGGGAAATGAGACAGCTGAATCAGTAAGAAATGCTGATGTATTCATAAGGTATGTTTGTTTTTTATTTATTTATTTATTTATTTATTTTAATATTTAAATATATTTATATTTATTTATTTATTTATTTATTTTAATATTTAAATATATTTATGTATTTAATATTTAAAATATATTTATGTATTTATTTTAAATAAATTTATTTATTTATCTATGTATTTGCTAACAAAATGAAGTTGGAACATGCACAATATGAAAAAGAATAATACTAATTACCAGTTGAAATTTCAATAATTAAAAAAAAAAAATATTATGACATGCAATGTAATGCTCTTGACAAAATATAAGTAAATTCTTGCTTAACATCACTGTATATGATTGTATTTTCCACACATATCTGCCGATCGCTACAACAAAACTCTCCATTCAACACCTGCTAAATCCCTACAAGACAGACATTGAAACCCAGTCTTCTATTCCAGCCTCTGTGGTAGGTGGTCAACAAATAAATGGATACAAATTACACGAAGACACAGCGCTCGTTTCTCCACCATTAGTATCAATACACCAGCAACAGGCAAAGTCATGGTCTCTTGACAAAATATTTAATTCCTCTCGGTAGACAAATATTGATGCGAGACCTCTTACCGGCCATCTGCGAATCTCGACCAATTGCTGTTTGCTTGCTGTATCGGTCGTCCTAGGGTGTACCTTTCCTTAAATCACATCAGACATTGGTCTGGGTGTCGTTTCTCAAAGCTCTCATGAGTGCACAGCCCCCACGTTTAAGAGATCGCTGCGAGAGTCCTTATGGTCTCATAGTCGATATGAGAGCTTCGAGAAATGATACCCTGATGGATATGTTTTAACTATTGGAAGGATGTCATGTGATCGCTATCTCAAAGGAAACGTAGAAAAGCATTTGGATGATAAGCAAACGTCTGGAATTGCTTAAAAACAATTCAGAGAATGTTGTATATTAAGATAATACAGAAACGCATGAATTCCATTAAGAAGCTTTACATGACCTCAACCAATGATTTGTAAAAGAAAAATGCTCCTAAAGCATGCATATTCTGTGCCTTTGTAAAATGTATAATGCCCATAGGTACTGTGAATCCATTTCTGTGATCATCAGAATTTCAATGAAATATCACCAACATCATCAACATCACCAACACCTAAATGTTGTGTTGCCAAACCAACAAAAATATCACCAAATGTCGCTGCTACAACAACTCTATTCCGAGGAAATATGAAATATCTGTGTTGTAACACTTAAATGTCGCAATTGCAACTTTGAATGTTCATGTAGTAACACTTAAATGTCCCTGATGCAACACTTAAAGTGCCCATGATATAACAGCTAAGCTTCAATGTTGGCTCTGCTGACCCTCCATACTATTGACTGATGGTTGGTATTGATCGCAAGACCAACATAGGTTGTGCTGTCCTGTTAATTTCCTCTCTCAATCCTTCCAACATCCTCCTGTGATTCCGAATGGCTTCTCAAGTTTCCTCCTTTGGTGCTAACATGACGTTCTCAACCATCTAGTGGTTGACAGTCATGACATTGGTACAAAATTTAATTTATCAACAGTCATGTAGTCCTGTCATGACTTTTCCAGTGTCCTGTGATGAGCTACAGTGTCCTGTGGTCCTGTCATGGATTGTCCAATGTCATGTAGTCCTGTAACGACCTTAGTGTCCTGTGGTCCTGTCATGAATTGTCCAATGTCATGTGGTCCTGTAATGACCTTAGTGTCCTGTCATGACCTAGTGTCCTGTGGTCCTGTCATGAATTGTCCAATGTCATATGGTCCTGTAATGACCTTAGTGTCCTGTCATGACCTAGTGTCATGTGGTCCTGTCATTCTCCAATGTCATGTGGTCCTGTAATAACCTTAGTGTCCTGTGGTCCTGTCATGACTTCTCCAAAGTCATGGATAATCACAACATTCCATGATCTAATGGCCGTGATTGCCTTCAGATCGTTTAGACGTACTTACACAAGAATGATAATGGCCTTGTGTTCAATCAAATCCGAAAGTCTCCTAATTGTGTCCGATGTGAAGCTTGATTGATCATTACTGTAGAAAACTATGGAAATTCTGGATAAAAAACTTATCAACTGAATATTTTAACTGGACAAAAAAAAAATATGAATACATTAATTTTGGGTGAGACAGCTTTCCCACAGCATTTTGATGATCTCAGCAATCAGTTATAATGGAAAAAGAAAATATTTGTGAGGAAACTGGGCTAAATGCTTAGATATCCATAAACTTGAACACTTTGTTAATAACATTGTCAGGGTTGGTGGTCACTTTGTAATGTGCCATGCTTTGTGCTTTCTCTAGCAAATAACATCCACCATGCTTTCTCGTCCCTACAATATCTTCCAAAGCGTTCAAGTACACAAACCATCCCTAGTCATCACTACAGTATCTGTGAAGCCATCAACACCCCTGTGCTATGAATATGATATCTTCAAAACTTTTCCCTGGACCACCTACAGTAATGGCCATATTATTTCCCACTTTCCCACTACAAAATGTCTCACAACAACATCTGCCAGACCTTTTGTCCAAAGGAATTATTCCTTAACTTCCACATACACTACACTATCTTTCAAATTTTCTCCCACGCCCTACATCATCATACATTCAAATCTTGTCCCGCCCCTGTCGTCGCACATCGTCTGCCCTATCTTCAACCACCTCTTCTTGCTACAGTATCTTCCAAACCTTCCAACATCACCAGCATCTACAAGATCTTGCAAAGCTCTCTGCAGTGTATCCAATATCTTGTTCATACCCTGCACACCCCTCCCTCTCCAAAATATTCAAAGCCTTTAACACCCACACCCCTTACAAAACTCTTCAAAATATTTCCTACCACCATACAATATCTGCAGCACCTTCAACATGCCTCTCAACTATATCTTCCAAACCTTCACACCAACCACCCGGGCTCTGGAATAGCATATGCCCGACGTACAGGGGCAAGTTAAATAGCACTGCGGGCAACCTTCTTTTTAACACTTTGCACCTTTGGTGCCTTTGCTACTTGCCACGACTTGCTATGCGGGCATGTAACTCAGAATGTTAGTCTAGAGCCCTGAACCACAATCTCCCAAATATGCCAAGTATCCTCTACCTCCTCTCATACCTTGCAGCTCCAACACCCCTCGCAATATCTGCCATAACTTCCAAAAACCCTTCTCCCAAATATTCCACCAGCCTCCCATACCTTCCAAACCATCACCTACAGTATCTGCTATATCTCCCACACCCCTTCTTCTCCAAAGTCTTCCAAGAATTCCCCACCTCCTCCCTATACCTTCCATAACCCCCAACACCCCTTGCAATATCTGCCATAACTTCCAAACACCCCCTCCTTCAAAGTCTTCCAAGATTCCCCCACCTCCTCCCTATACCTTCCACACCACCTACAATATCTGCCAAATCTTGCGCACACACCCTTCTGGTTTTTCTGCCATGCCATGTCCGTATCTGATGACGGGGATTGAAACTTGCCGAACAGGAAACATCTTCGCTGCCGGCCTACAACGTACAAGGTGTGATAACGAGGCATATCTCCGCCAATCTCTGCCACTCTCACAATACACAGATAGCTCTATATCCCAGTGGTATACTCTCTCCCAGTGGTATACACTCCTCAGAGTCCCAGCCAATGCACTGGGCAGGAAATGCATCCTGGTGGGAACAAGGCAACCATATATATCTTACTTGGAAGAGTGGACCTTTCTGACAGTTGCAGACCACGATGTCGTAATCAATAGTCTACAGTTTATAATTGATTCTCCTGGATTAGTCTTGAATAATGACCCAACACAGTCGTTGTCTAGACATTAGGATAATTAATAGTAATAGTAATAGTAATAGCATGTAATATTAATTAGTTTATAATTGATTCTAAAGAATTAGCCTCAAATAATGACACACCCAACCCTCATCCTACATGTGTAATAATAATAATAAAAATTAATAATAATAATAATTAAAATAATAACAATAATGATTATTATTATTATAATATCACAACATTAATAAGTCATAACAGTAATAATAATAATAATAATAATATATTTAATATTAATAATAATAATAATAATAATATTAATAATATACCATAATGATTTACAGTTTCTAGTAGATTCTAGAGTATTAGTCTCATATTCAGCAACCTAACCTTCATCCTAAGTAACAAAATTAACAATAATAATAATAACAATATATAATAATAATCATAAACATTGTTATGGTTTCCAGGCAGATTGTAATAATAACAAAATAATAATAATAATAATAATAAAAATAATTCCAATATGCTGCTTCTCAACGGCACCAACATAATACATGCTCCAATGTTTTATCCTACATGCACGCTCCCTTTCCGCTCCGCTGAAGTCAATCAACGAACACGACACTGCCCTGCCGTGTTGCGGGAGCATCTGTCTACATTTCACTGCACCTAGCCACATCCACCTCAGCCCTGTAGGATAATAAACTCCCACTCCCAACACACTGACACATTGTGTAGCAGCAACAGATAGACAGTACTATCGGGAGACCACGATCTTCTTAAACATAGAGCCGACCTTTTAACTCTGGAGGTGTGTTACTTTTGTTTGTTTTGACTTGCGAGTGCCACAGTACCTTTAATATACACAGAAAGTAACATAGTAACAACAATGTATATCTGTAGATGCATTCTGCCGAGACCTGTTACTGTCTAAAATGAAATAATTAATTTGGAAATAATAAAGAAATGTCGTGAAACATGTACTTGTCTTAAAGAATTAAATTTTAAAAATTTCGGTGCAAATTTTCCTATTTTGAATCATTAACTCTCTCCTTGCTGAAGGCAATCGGAGATGCCCTAAAGAGCTATGACAGCACTTAATCCAGCAGGGAGATGGTTAATCTAATAAATAATAGTCAAGATTTGTTACAACTCTGCCCTCAATACTTCATTAACGACAAACAGTCTGAAAATCAGGTATATAACCCAGATGCCACCCTAAACATAATACCAGCCGAGAAACACGTGAAGATGATCATCAAATTTCCATTATAGCCAATTACACCTTGAACCACCACTCTGTTCTTTCAGAGTGAAACCCCTATCTGAATATTATACAGAAAAATATATATATTATATACAACTTAATACTACTCCATCCAAGACGTGAGCAAAAACCCGACTTCAAAAGACAGCTGGTCTGAATAACAAGAATCTGACATAAAAGACGTTCCCAAAATAACGACGTCTACTAGCCCAGCGGCTACGACAAACATTTAACCCTCTCCCAGCTGGATTAGGCACCGCCACTTTTCTTTAGGGCATCTCCGGTTGCCTCCAGCATGGAGAGAGTTAAGTAGATATGGTTTTGTCTGGCAGACTGGGTTAAACAGGGCTACTCATCATCCACGGGTTCAAAACTGGCTGCTGGCTTACGTAGGAGTTGTGAGCAGCCATCTATTTGTTAAGGTGAGTTTAGTTTCCACGATGTGAGAGAGACATCACCCGGCTGCAATGGTTAATAATGGAATGGAAATGTCTGTCAGTACCAGCCGGTTCTCTATGGATGTTGCGGGTTTCCTATTGCCCTAACTGACAAGCCGTGATAGTAAGTGAAAGAATCCTGAATGAGGCCTTAAATTCCAATTAAAATAAAATTAAGAAAGAATGTCATAATGGAATGGAAACATTAGACAATGGCAATATACCTACATATATTTGGAATTAATTATTTTGTAATCTTATAATTCCAGAATGAGAAAAGAAATCATTAGAGAGATGGTGATGGTTTTAAAATATATATATTTTAATAATTTCAGTAGTTTTTTTAAATGTTTGTACATGTAATGCATGTCCCAGTATAATTCATGAAGATGAAAATTAAACTTTTGATTACTCCCACACTGTATAAATAATTACAATTTTCTTGAATTTTCCCTCCAGGTATTACAGAACAAGACCACCAACGCATGTATGATTCAATAAACCAACAGACAGGTTTACACAGGAAGATTAACCCTTAATTATCTAGGTAGCGGAAACTCTTCAAGGTGGTGAGGCAAATGTTCTCAGAGATCAAGTAAACAGGCAAGGAAATAGCTGATGAGAGCAGTGCATTTACTATACTAAGGACCAAGAGGAGGAGAATCCTTGTTGTGGCTCCAGACACACAGGTGGCAATAACAGACAAGGAAGTAGCTGATGAAAGAAGCACAACCACCAAGTACCAAGAGGAAGAGAATCCTTGTTGTGGCTCCAGACACACAGGTGGCAATAGACATGGAAACAACCAGCTGGAACAACCGTCTCATATCAATGAAAATGTCCGTCAGATTGATTGGAAAAGGAAAATTATCCACAAATACCATTTTGAAAAGTATGCCAGTTTCTTGTTTTTATGGTCAAATCTTTTTATTTCCATTTCTATATTTTATCATTGTTAATATCTGGTTTCAATTTTTAACACTCTCCACGCTGAAGGTAACCATATATGTCATAAATAGCAGTGCCTGTGCCTAATCCAGCAAGGAAGGTTAAGTGTCACTGTGTTACTAGTATTTGACCAAGACAAACCTATGCAATCTTCAGTACACCGTAAAAAGTAATCCTAACATTAACTGAAGATTCATTGAATTATTGCTTTACATTGCTGTGGGAATACTTCAACCATACTGTGGGAATACTTCAACCATACGCAAAAAGCTCCTCAATAGTCTCCAGTCTAGTCAGACGCCATTATTATATCATCATGAACGGTCCCAAAGGGGAGATAACTCTCATTCTCCTCCATCTTGTGGCTATGGGGAGTAGCCAGTGTTTGCATCCATAAAGAGAAGCACTTCTCGGTGGCGCAAGAAAGGTAATTCTGGGGTCGTCCAGCTTGTTGGATGGACATTATCCGATTTCCGGAACTGTCAACTCGCAGTCCTTCGAGAACGGGATTTGAGAAGTGAACGTCCTCTGCCTCCCAGTGGACGAGCTGGAAGCAGTTCTCAGCAACTAATGGGTGTAAAGTTGCACATCAACATCTCATATCACACCCAAAGTACTGACAGGCATATCCACAATTCCACTAGGGCCATTTGAGTCATTTTCCCCTATCCACCATTCATTCTATGCTGGCAGACATTTCAGTCAATGATTTTCAATGAGTTTGCACTATCCAGGGCCATTTCACTCACATTGCCCCATCCACAATTCCACTAGGGCCATTTTACTAACTTTGCAATATCCACAATTTTAGTCATTATGTCCTGTCCACTATCCTGCTAGGGCTACTATTCGGCCAGGACTATTTCACTAATTCAACTCTAGCCACAATTCTGCAATATATTTTTTCATTCTGTCCTTATCACCAAATTCACTCCTATCCACTATGTTTCCATGGCCATTTCACTCACTGTGCACTATCCAACATTCCACCAAAGAAACTTTACACTTTCTTCCCTATCCACCATTCCACCAGGGCAACTTCACTCAAACTGCCCTATCACCATTTGGTGCCCTATCCACAATCCTGCCACGGCAACGTCACTAAAAGTGCCATATTCACCATTATTCTATGGCCATTTCACTCTTTCCCTATCCACAATTCTGCTATTTCATGTGGTGCCCTATCCAAAATCCTGCCACAGCAATGTCACTAAAAGTGCCATATTCACCAGTATTCTATGGCCATTTCACTCTTTCCCTATCCACAATTCCACTGTTTCATTTGGTGCCCTGTCCACAATTCCGCCAGGCCAATTCCACTCCTATATCTCTGGTTTCGACTCCATCCTTCATAAACCTATTAGTTACCACCACACAGACAATACGCGAATAACTGTCCTGGTAATTAGAGTGACAGGCTGGTGATTGGCTGATCCATGAATGCACACCGCCAGATTGGGAATTGAGGGAATTGAAATAACGACTACCCAGATGATTGACGAGATGGGAGCCTCTACTAGATATATACAGCTGGATGGATGTCAGTAAATGAAATGAAGAACTGCAATATCAGTCAGTGTATTGTGCTAATGACATTGCTAATGGATAACGTGCATTTTATTAGAGACAAGAAATAGGAATATATCGAGAAATAGGAATATATCGAACTCAAGAAATGTAGACTGTGATTTCATTTCAGTAAAAAGACTATTTAATGTTGTGGCTTATTTTTTACTGTTTTAATATAAGTATTACACTACCTCAATGCAATTTGCAAATGGATAGTGTGATTTAATTTAATAATAAATAGGATCATAGTGTATTTTTTAATTTTTGGATGGCATATTATTGATGATAAAATACTGCAATGTTAGTTTTTAATTGCTGACAATAAAAGCAACTCTATAAACACTGTGGCTCCTGAAGGATGTACATAATTCCTATGGTCCAATACATATCAATCATAATTAAACATGATCTATGACATAACTGCTGTATGAATGAACTCATTCGTATCAACCTAACTACAGTCAACGGCTACTTAACACACTGTACAAGCAGTTTAATAATCAAATACCTCGCTTGTATTTATTGCAGCAAATAGATAAAGTAACGGTGTCGAAATGGGGCCTTATTTGACCAAGTCCTCGTACTATTTACAGTGTGTCATTCGAGGCTATTACCGGGGCCGACAAATAACACTGGGACAGATCTGTCGGTATACATTCAAGAAAGATAAACCCTACAGTATAAAGAGGGTCACTTGTCTTGTGTGTCCTGTATACATGGATATGCATCTATGGTGTGGATAGCTGGTCATACTGTGACCTCGCTGACCCGGTTGTCAATTTGCATGACATGGACAAGTCACGAATGAGGCCACATTAACGCCTTATTGAATATCCTGAGGTATGACTATGGATCAGGGTATCAGTTCTCAAAGCCCAGACCAGGGATCAAAATTAACATTAGCCCGGGTAATTTCTCCCAATGCTGGGCCAATAGAAATTCATAACATTTATTTGTATCACTATTCGAGCTAGTAAGTTTTAAAGTTAGTTTCTATCGCTGCTAGACCAGAAGCACTCTCCTAGAAATCTCTAATACTGGTGAAGGGGCTCTTACGAGAGTACTATGTTATCAAAGTGGATTTGAGAGCTTTGAGAAACAGTAGCCAGGAAACTAAAATACGATGGCATATCAAGAATGAGAACAATTTTATGTCACTTTTTAAGGCGCATTCGTGTCAATTTTGTCAGAAAAAATGTGGAGACGTTTTTTTATCAAGTAATTGGGATCCTTGGGGGCGATATACAACAATTTGAAAAAGGTTGAGGTGAAAATTAATCATGCAAGAATGTACAGAAACTATTTATATAACAGAACAGCCAATTTTTCATTCCAAAAGTTATATTGGGCAACTTAAGTACCTCCTCACAGGAATGAAAACAGATGGAACTTAAAGTGCGGACACATTTAACTCTCATCGTGTTGAAGGCAACCGGAGATACCCTAAAGAGCCATCCCCAAGCCTAATCCAGCAGGGAGAGGGTTAAGAGAGTTCTACAGGGATGGACATTTCGAGATGTACAAAAACAATCCTGACAAAATCGTACATGTTAACCAATTAATAACCCTTGTCAGGCCTCCGCTTTTGACATGCACATCTGGTGACCTTGTTACTTGGTATTCACGTTGAGTGACATCTACGTATAATTAATTGCTATAGCCACCTAAAATTGACAACAGGTTTGACAACTTTTTTTTAGTTGTATTTTATTTTTTCATTCATTACAGTATTCAAAATATTCCCCTAGAGTAGATTACCCTTCTCCCTGCTGAATAAAATCAAAGTGTTATATTTTTGCATGTAATTGGGCACGTTAACTCGCCTTCAGCAGGGAGAGGGTTAAGCAAATCTAGATTTCTTGAGAACAACAGGATAAAGAATTTCATCGACTCATTTCACATAAACATAGATTTTTAGCGATAGAAACTAACTTTAAAACTTACTAGACCTAATCGTGATACAAATAACAAATGTTATGAATTTCTTCATACCTTAGGATACCTTTAGCATTGGGAGAAATGGCCCGGGCTAGCAGACTAGTGTTAATTTTGATCCCGAGATAATACCAATCAATATAAATTATATTTAAATTATATACTTTCTTTCTCCGAGACTATGGACAGTCTAGCGATGAACCGTCGGCAAAACATCGGAAGTAGGACTAAAAGCCGAAAGTGGCAGGTTACCATTCCTGATACGGCAAACTGATCTCTCCAAGCTGCTGGATACATCATCTACATCTTTCACCGTGTTTACCGCTGATCAATAATCTCATCTCCTCCCCGAGATAGTGTTACACATCTGCAGTAAAACACTCGCCAAAGCGCAATTGACTAAAACAAACAAAGAATTATCCGTGAAAAAACACTGCTGTTGGCTTGTTGGGTAAACCATCGAACAATATCGTAAATCTTTCAGCCACGGTAGTCGCGGAAGCAGTTATTTCCCTTTAATCAGACAGGCATTGCAGAAATGCAGCTATTTAGGATGCAGTGTTGACACATACCAGATTAACCATTGACGATCAGACCATGGATGCTCAATTACGTTTGGGTAAGGAGGGTCATTAAAGGAGTGAAAAATTGCTACCTTCTGATTGGCTCATCCAGAGGAGTGTTATAAAATTCAATTTTTATTATCGCCAATAAATCGTTTGTACAAGCATAAACTTTAGAACTGCCATTGTTATCAGCACATTGCTAACAATGTTATTGTTGAACATGCTTTTATGAGGAAGTGTTGGTAACGACACTAATTGTGTCATGGCCTTTGGTGTATTCAAAGCGGATGAGTATTATGTACTTACAATATGTATCCCATTCACTATCATAGTCACTAGTCTCTGTACTTGAATAGAAGTACTGTATGGTTTTTGTTGTTGTTGCTTTTTTACACATGCACACAGAACACAAAGTTATTATGGATTGGTGAGCTACGGTACATAAATGATGATGATGTGTGCATTTATATTGCATCAAATCCAAGCTGGAAATTGTGCTTATAGCACTACATTGTTACCCTAATGGATCAATGTGTTCTCATTTTCAATCTCAATTTTAAAGAAATTAATTTGGAATAAATTTGGCTGAAGTCTGTTTGCAAGTTAATGAGCACTGGATGATGATAATGAATAGTTAACACACTACAATCCATGAATGATTATACCGGTAATATAATATCAATAATAAGCTTAATTGTACCCAGTCCACTACTGGTCAAGCTAAAACAAACAGATGCTGCAAGTCTCGCCTTGCCTCTAAATCAAAATGAAACAAAATTGTTACCTGCTTTCTTCTGTCGACATCTGAAGAGTTTCAGCATTGTCCAAACAGCGCTTGGCGACGCACACACACATATAACACACTCTATCCACACGAATGCTCTCGAGAAATGACGGCCGTTTTGCACAGGGACGTTGTTTCAATACAAGCCACCTCCGTTATCTACCAGTCTCCAATCTTAGTTTCAATAAGAACTCTCACAAACTCCTTACAGTGGCAGGAAGGAAGCAATTGTGGCACGAGTGGTCAGTGAGTGTTTCAGATGCCTGCTCGTAATGGGAGTCAAGTGGTGCCTTTAAAAACATGTCTTTGTACCGCAGCCAGTAGACCTATATCTTGCAATGTGTTAGCATCGATACCCAGAGATTCAAATCGGTTATGAAAATCTCCAAATGTGACCTTGAGCTGATAGCGCCTAGCTATAGACCAATGATACGAGAGTTGCTAGTTAGAGATGGCCCCAATTCTGGGAGTTGAGTTAGCGAAATAACATGGTCCCATTTTAGGGGAAGAGATGAATGGTACACATTTTAGGGGACAAGATGGATGGTGCATGTACCATTTTTAAGTGTTGATATAGATGGTACCCATCTGGGATGTGACATATATGTTATTGTTTTATGGGATGTAATAAATGGTACCCATCTGAAATGATACCATATCATGAGTTGAGTTAGAGATGGTACCAATCTGGGATGGGACAGATATGATACCATTTTATGGGATGAAATAGATTGTACCATTCTGAGGCAAGTTAGAGATGGCACCATTCTGGAAGGGTGAAGTAGAAATGATACCATCGGGGATGAATGGAAGATGGTACCAGTATATGAGGTGACAGACATGGTACCATTTTATGGGATGAGTTAGATGGTACCATTCGGGAAGATGAAAGATATGATAACATTTTATGGGAATGACAGACACCCTAGAAATTATTTTTCTTTTCTTCCCCATTCACGTTACATAATAGGAATGAAACCGTTCTGGTAGTCAAGTTAGCTATCACCGTATCGCAATATTCGCAAGTACTGCTATATCGGGTAGCTGTTGTTGTCACTAGCAGAAAGAATGTTAAGCAGTACGGGCTTCGAACTCGGGTTCACTGTCGCAGCAGTAAGACGATCCACCACCACACCACTACACCACCACACGCAACACCACAGAATAAGTAGCTGGTTGAATAAAGTACTTGAGTACACAAGTAAAATGTATATAGTTACTGGACATAATTCGCTTAAGCAGTTCTGTAGGTCAGCTCACTGTGATGGTAGGCTCTATATAATAATGGATTGCTTGTTCGGTAACGTTATATACATCCTCCCCAAACTCGTAAGTCTACACGTGCCTCTAGAACGTGTAACCCGACAGTCTGACAGTCAACACTATTATGTCTGCCCCCAGACGTCAGCGTTTAACATCGGAGGCGACGGCATTATAACCTCAGTATCATTGTGTGGCGTGAACTTGTTGCATGACGAAAGCTATTAATGAGTAAGCTGCTGGAGTCTCTCTGATAACTCCGATGCCTTACAGACCTACAGCGGTTTTCACCTTGCCTATCACGCTTTCCTGTAACCGCCTACAGCCTTTTCACCTGGACTTATCATGTATATCTATGAAAGCCATGGAGTTGAGAATGAGGATAATGCGTTAGTATTGCCTTTGGCAATTGTTCTGCCTTTCATGGATACCGCTAATCATCTTTTTATGATTTTGAAGGATCAAAGTTCATAGTCATATGATACCGAGTAAAGAAAGTTCATAGTCTCACGATTTTGAAGGAACAATGTACATAGATTTAGAGGGAACAATGTACATCTTATGATTTTGAGGGATGAAAGTTCATAGCCTTATGATTTTAAAGGAGTGAGTGAGTGAGAGAGTGAGTGATTATAGAGTTTAACATTGCTGCGGGAATCTTTAGCCCATTTTAAAGGATGAATGTTCATAGTCTTATAGTCTCATGATTATGAGGGAAGGGTACATAATAGTCGTATAATTTTAATAGATGAAAGTTCATAACCTTATGCTTTTGAAGGAACAACGCACACAAAGTCTGTTATGTACATCTTTACTTCAATGCTGTCTATAGACTTTCCCTGCTGACATAACACACAGCTGTACTGTATACCATAGGAAGAATGGGCAGGTTTAAGATCAGTCGATGTAACGCGAGTTTAGTGGGAAGAGGAGAAAGAAGGTTTGGTCAGGTGTTCGATCCTAATTACATGTGCTTACCTTCCTGTCAATCACGTCTATTTATAGAACTGGTCGCGACAAAGCTGCCCATCCTACCTTGATCACAATGCCACAAAATCTCGCGATTATCGGACATGTATAAGAGAGTTCAAAACTTTCAATTAGCACAGGTTAAAAATACACAATAAAAAAAATATATGACAGCATATCACATTACAAAAAATAATTACAAACATCTTCTAAATCTTTAGACAAACAATTTCACCCTTTCCTGCTTACCATACTTATTTCTGTCATTTCTCATCACGCTCCAATGGTAAAGGTGAGAGTAAAATGTGCCAAAAATAGAGCACACATCTGCGCGGTGCAGCATGGTTAATCTGTTAATGCTCCTATAACTGTGGACTATAAACCCCAGGATGCTGGCGTGTAGTAAACATGCACTTGTCTCATAATTAAACTGCCAGCTTCATAGTAATAACTATGGAGCTAGACTGGCTTCAGTCTGTAATTCGTATTTTCTTCTGAAATAATAATATTAATAGCAAAATAATGTTGTTAATATTATTTGTTTTTAAATTAATTAAATAATAATAGAGTTTGATTAACTGTTAAAAAAATAATCTAAACTTTTGTTTCATAGAATAAAATTTCTCAAGAAAAATAATGATAACAAAATAATAATAATATAAATTATTTTTTTTACGACTACTACAGGAGTATTCGCGGTCATCGATTCCTCTACCACTATAACCATTCTCTCCTTAAAACATGCTTAACTCCCTAACCAGTCCCTTCTTATCCCAGGTCTTAGTAAACAATGACCGATATACCGTATTACATATAGAACAAGACACCAAACATCTCCGAACCCTGTCTATTTCCAGCATCTATATGTCGGCCATGTTATGAACCAATGTCAAAAATCTCCCATCACGTTACGTGTAAATAACCCAACCAAAAAAAAACCACATGACTAATGCAAGTTATGCTTTTGTTCAGATCGACGTGAATCAATCAACCGTATCAAATGATCCTACCTCCATTCATGCGACGTACAGATGTTTCGACATATTCCCCAAAACGACTTATTATTATGAAATCGGAATCCGAAATTCTGCAGTCTGAACTGAGGGGAATGTAGTTCCATTAATTACGAGCGTGCTTGTGGTATCTGAGATCGGCTACGAGCATTTGAACACACTTAATGGCCCCTGCACTTGAGACGGACTCGGGAGAGATTCAGTTATGTACTGAAGTGTGCTTTATCAACTAGATACAGTCCTATACTCAACGTAATCAGACACACGTGCAGAACTACCGGTACTGCATCAAATCGGAAACATGTTTTGTAAACATGGTGAGTTATCCTTGGCGGAACGGTGGACGAGATATGGCGGAAATTCCGGCATTCCACAATCACAGACGGAATTCGGAGTGTCCGAGAACAACGGCTCCTATGATAAGTCACTTTATGTGGAGAGGGAGGGTGAAAGAGAAGGGGAGGGGGGAGGGGGGACTAATAAAAGTACATGTCAACTGTTTTTAAAAAGTCGCTCAGATTGGTATAAAGTACAATATGACAAATATTGTTGAATGCATAATTTCATTAGAATACTTATAATCTAAAATAGATTTTCATTCTTTTTCATGATCATTATGAATGTACATTTATATACAATTTCTATTAAATAAAAATAAATAAAAAACATACATAAAACAAAAAATATCTACTTGACAAAGACTGAAAATAGACAAAATTAACACACAGGCATTTCTCTATCCAGTCTAGATATCCAGATTCTAGATATCCAGATCTCCTGCATATCATCAAGTTAAAACAAGTAATAAACATGATAACTTAAAGACATCAATCAACAACAAAAATCAGGATTGTCTCAAAACAACTCAATGTCACTGAAATGGGGTCAGCCAGAAAATACATTCAGCATGCGTCTTGTAGCTTGTGTACACACATAGGAAATATTCATTCATCTGCTCAGCATGTGCTCAGCATACAAACTGACTGATGCTCAGCATACAAACTGACTGATGCTCAGCATACAAAGTAACTGACGGACATACAGTAATATTACACATGCACATACTTGGCTGACCCAGATGAGGTCATCTCGACAATGTCAGACAACCATGTAATAATGTCACTGTTATAAAATCCATCATGCTAAATACTGTACACATTATGTCATACAGACACACATTGAGCAGCAAGACAGCCAAACAGAAAATAATTACTCATAATGATAATAACAAGCATTAAATATGTTCACGATATAATACGGTATAGTGTATGTTTGTGCAAAACTAGTATTTGTTTTTATGGACTACAGTATTTTGTGTTTCCGGTAGGTATGTTTGTGCAAATCTATTTGTTTTCATGGACTATTTTGTGTTTCTGGTAGGTGTATATTTGTGCAAAACTATTTCTTTTCATGGACTATTTTATGTTTCCATCAATTTCAAGATAATACGGTGGGAAAAACATGTAAATATTTACCTTATCAACATTCCTCTTGCTTTGTAGACCCAAAACTGTCATATGGTATTTTCTCTCTCATGTTTTTAAAGGATTAATACTTTGATTTAACAAGCCTTGAGACTTACACTGACAGGATATTGATTACATTATATAATATGGAGGAGGGGGAAAAATCAATGCATTCACTGCTTTTTGTAATCAAGATTTTGAACAAAATCGATTAGGTAGCAATAGGTACGCACATTTTATTTAACAACTTGATGAGGATGTGATATATATTTGCTTTGAAAATGATTTAAAACATGGTAAATCTTTCGAAACATGGTGAATGAATGCTTCTTATTATTATTAATTAGGATTTTATGTCCGGGTCCAGCGTCAATGATATTTAGCGGACGGGTTGAATGCTGCAAATCTTACCTTCTGAAAGACCTGGTATTAATAATACATGGTGTGTTTTGTTTTGTTTTCAAGATACATGCTGTTAGTTATTAGAATGCAACAGTCAACGAAGAGAAAACCCAGTGATGTCATTCACAAGATGTATAAATGTGTGAAATAATCATCCAATGTAAAAATAAAACGAACAATGTTAATAACACGAAATGTTGACATGGAAAATCATGAGTTATGTGTGTGTGAAGGTAAAGTATCAACCAAAGAGCCTGTTATCGTGGTAATAAAAGAAAGAGGTAGCTTAGTAAAACTGCAAATAAAAATAGTTAGCAACAAATAAAAGTGAACTTAGGAATATATTGATACATTTGAATATAAGCAGAAGCTGTAAACCACACTCTACAGTGATGTAGTACCGTTGACTTCATTTCCAGACTTGACCGATAAAAGATACTTTCTTGATATGTAAAAATATTGACGTAACATTTTTGCAGCACAGGGTATCGTTTTCTCAAAGCTCTCATATCTACTAAGAGACCATAAGGACTCTTGTAGTAATCTCTAATACATGGGGTATCGTGCACTTACGAGAGTGGTAAGGTCTCATAGTTTCGAGAAACGATACCCTGAAAGTCTTGAAGACAAGCCAAGACTAAACTATAAGCTTCCATGACTAAAAATATATGAATCGAAAAACTTGGATCGAGTATTAAATATTTAATATGAAAAGGAAGAATTTTTCCACTAGGCTTTTCATTTCACATTAAATCTTTTTTTAAATTCAACAAGATAATTTTGCAAAAAGTTTTTAAAATCTCCGAAAAACATGGATTTAAATTTTGGCAAAAATTGAATGTCTGGAGTCGCCATGGTTACAGTATACACCAATGGAGCGTGTGGTTGTCGTGGTTACTAGAGATACACAGCAGTCTATAATAGATGTTTCACCTGGGTGGGTGCTGGGGCTGAGGGGCTGCTGAGGCGCTGGGTCTGTGTGACAAAGATAGACATTATAGCATCGTACTACATGTATACACAGACAGACATTATATAGTATTATACTATGTACATGTATACAGACAAATGTTATAGCATCATACCACATATCAAGATTGTACCAGGCATGGCAACAGAGTGTTGTGATTTCAGCAGAAAACAAGTTACGGCCCCAAGCCACGTCCAGGGCAAATAAATAGACCCCTGGACAAATAAATCAGCAGATTTCCATGGATTTGCGGAAAATTGCCATGTCTGATAATATATCGCTAACAGTAGTACTCAAAATATGTCGACATTCGTGTCAAACTTCAAAAGTTCTTGTCTGCATGCAAGGTGTCTGAAGGTCATGAAACAAATATGCCTACTTATGAAAATATTACTGTTATATTTATTTAACAATAATAAATAAAAGTAATAATCTAGTAAGTCCATTAGCATATCATTCACAATGAAAGTTATACCTGTACTTATTTTTATTTATTACTTAGGGTTTAGAGCAGCTTTCAAGATTCTTTCACAGCTTGTGCTATGTAAACAAATGTATGAATAATGAGGCACATTGTCACAACTTGTATCAAGTGATGTACAGGTATTACTGGTATACACATACAACCATACTATTAAAACCCTCTCCCTGCTGGATTATACAGACACTGCTCTTTTGGGCATCCCTGGTTGCCTCCAGCATAGAAAAAGTTAAACCAAGAACATCAAGAAAATTAATAATAGACATAGTGTATGTGCACATTTGTATACATTCCAATACATGTCTATTATGACCTATATGTTCTGCCAGCCAAAAGTTGCAGCAAACCATCAAAAAACAGCATAAACATTGCCTTGACATCAAACTGATAAAACTGCACACATTAAAACCATGTAGTGAACATGGTGAATGCTGGCATTGTTTAGCTTGGCTATCAGACCGCCCATGTATAAGACAGTTACAAGTAAGCTCACCCAGAATGGATCCAACCATACAAGTCAGAAATACAACTTCGCTTTAAATATGAATATTGTCCTTTTCCACAAGTATAAAACAAAGAAGCAAGGTTGATCACAGTGTGCAGTGTTTACTCTGCTCGGGATAATCTTCTATGATGGGTCCAAAAACCGAAAAACCGAAAACCCATCATCATGCCAATCCTGGGATTCGAACCCAACTGAGTTCAAATGAGTGACTAGGCTGGCCAACACCAGTAGGAGCATCTTATATCATATCATTATATCATATATACATATCCTTACATAAAAGCTAATAAATGTGCATGTTTAACCTCCTCACAGCTTCAGGCATATATTTATAACGTATATATGCCAAGAACAAATGCACAATGGAACAATTCAGCAGGGAGAAGGTTAAAAAAATACAAGCTTTTATTTTCAACAAGCTTTTGCTGGATTTCAAATAATCAATATGAAGGATAACAAATCCAACATCGAGTTGCTTTCAACTTTAAGATTACACCATATAATAACAAATTAAGCTTAAGAACAAATATAGAAAGACTATAATAACTTGACCCAGTTAAATAAATACAGAAATATAAAAATAAGCCAGGATTAGTATTAATAATCACATGGGAGTGTCATCATGACATTTAACCGTGTTATCTAAATCGTACAGATTTAGGAAAAACATCAAAATTATTTTGTAATTTCTTACACCTTGATCAAGAATAATTAGTAACAAGAAAAATAGTACCTTTAGCATGTTCAGGTTGTTGGTACATATCCAATCTAAATACATATAGAGCAGTATTCGTTTGGCGAATTACAAACATCAAACCACGTCATTCCGACTGCATCACAGCATTAAACTGCACCACACCAAAATAATATGTATGTAATTCATATAATTTATGCAATGATATTTTCCAGTTGACATTCTTTGCTCTCCCCAATATAACGCCCTCAATATACCACAGAGAAGCGGAGGAAAAAACGTAACCACATGTTCCTGAGATTTCATTACATGAAAGACATGAGAAACGCTACATCTTTCTTTTCTAATTTGTATTTTTACAAATATTTTCCATACTGATATGAAATTTGTTAAACAGCAAACAGATAAGTATTACAAATGTGATTTTAAGGTTCAATGCTGTCCACAATATGTTAGTACAATTTTGCACTGAAAATTGTCATCACGTTTTTCACTACTGAACAATAAGGATATCAAGAACATTCTCTCTGCTACATTTGCCGTCAATATGACAATTCTGGTTGCCACCAGTATGGACAAGGTTAATTTCTATTACACGATTAAATTTTGGGTTTTCAAATTAAACTAATTTGGAGGAAATCAATCAACTATTAGTAGTATCATTAATGTGTCATATCATAATGTCTGTGCATACGGTATTCAGCAAGTCAAACAAGCATCATTTAATAAAAACTAATCCGTTTTCCCCCTCCATCAACAATATTTCCTATACGAAACCACAGCTTCCTGCGAAAGTGTATCATAGGCGTCCCAATCGGGTCTGAATCGTGTTTCTAATTCAACAGAATAATTACATTAATCACGAGACCGTATTACCGACGCTGCAGGTTTCTGCTAATTTGGTAGAGCTCCGAAACGAGTGTAACATATTCTAACACGGTCTCCATACCATGCAGTGGGCACAGGGCTCTCTAGAGTAACATATGCCTGCCGTACACTTTTCAAGTTACAAGGTAAATTGCACTGCGGGCAGCCTACTCTTTAATATTTAGCACCTTTGGTGCCTGTGCTACTTGCCCTGACTTGCCCTGCGAGGCAAGGAACTCAGAAAGTTAGTCTGGAACCATGGTGCATCTCTATCATGTTTAGAACAGCACTCGCTCTGTTCATAATTGATCAACACCGATCATGGACAAAGTTGTTGCGAAGTCAAATATGTGTCCGAGATAAAGGAATGTGCAATATTTATAGGACACCCCCCCCCAAAAAAAAAATGTTTAACCCTCTGCATGCTGAAGGCAACCGGAGATGCCCTAAATAGCAATGTCTGTACTTAATCCAGCAGGGAGAGGGTTAATGGCAATACTGTATTCTGATTCGAGGAGGCAACACCAAATGTTTTTTAAAAGCAGGTTTAGATCAGCAACATTAGCATTGGGCCTTTAAGTAACATGTTCCAGACACCCATCATACCGGTACTTCAAGCATTGTTAATCGACCATGTTGAATATATATATTGTATAGAATTTAATTAGTTTGCAAGATGTAGATTGTAGGATCTTTTGGCGGCCAACAATATCTCAATATCTACAAAAGATATATAAAATAATTTTTTAAATAAATAGTTTTTAAATTATTTTAAAATATCTCTATGATGATTAATCACACGTTATCTCTGCAGAATAAATGCGGAAATAATCAGACTCACACTTTGAATTCATAACTTACATGTATTTAACTTTACGTATGATTTTATATAGCCCATTTAATGACAATAACAATGTTAGTATCGAAGACTCTCCGCAGTGCAGGTCACACAAACTCCACACACAGGCGTTAAAATTCTCATCAACTCACCCAGCAGGTATGTTCCTATTTTTACCATCTACCACAGTAATGAGCAAGCTGTGATATAAACAATCTAGGCTACTCCCGACAGAGCGGTCACAGTTCACTGACCACCAGGGGGCGTAGTGTGATGTTGGACTCAGTACGAGATGTACCGGTTTCAGTGCATCTATCGAAATATACGTAATTAACACTTTCTGGATCAGCGTAGTATAGTTACCTAGTGGATATATATATTATTTTGAAACCGGACGCCTCGGGCATTAACCCACCAATAAGTTGGTTATTAAACGTTTCCTCATGTAATAACTTATACATACAACATATCCAGTCGACAAATTAATGCAGCAAAACGGTTTCACACATACCCTCTATCACTATCCCCTATCTTCCACCCCCATGGCCAACCCTTATCTCAGTGTTCAAAATAAAGAAAATATTAAGGGGGTCATTCTCCATATGCTCAGTGTTAATGGAGGTAAAATCTGTAATTTTCAGGGGGTCACACAGATACCTTTAACATTGCAGATTTTCAAATGACCCCTGGACCCCATATTAATTCGAACACTGCTTATCTTCACCCCACCCCCACCCCCCTACCCTACCTCTATGACTTAAAACCCAGTTAATACAGTACTAACAAATGATTGTTTGGAATAATTCTAAATTAATTCTGTATACTTTTTTATTATTTCGCAAGCATAGGGCAAAGTCTGCACTCATTTCCTGGCAGCTGTGTTCTACCTTCAAACACTTTACGTCTATAAATCTATATATAAAACTGTCACGACCAACAACACAATACATTACGAATTACGACTTTTATGGATGTTAAATATGTAAAATGTAAAAATATTGTCGCAGTGGTTGTACTTAAAATATAGGTCATCCTCCATAAAGTGTTTTATTACTGATAAATCAATACACTGTCGACTTTAAGATAATTGGAAGACTTGGTCGTATTTTTATCTTAACGTTTTATCAAATTTGAGATTTTAGGTTTTCATAGTATTTCAGTTACCTTATAGCCTGCAATTACCACTAGGTCACGTTGCCCTAAGAGCCAATAGCCAACAGTGGTGTATACCCATAAACATGATATTATTAATATTATCTCAACAAATGCAACTACAGTGCATGTATTATACATGTATAAGCATGGATAATAATGTGTATATTTATATTGTGCCAAATCAATGCTCGAAAAACTAACTCAGTGCTTCAGTGTTACCCCAGTCAATAGATCATCATGTACTCATTTCTCCTTCTCAACTCCCTGGGGAGTATACATCCCAAGCTGCCAATTAAGACACTAGAAGGTTTTACATTTACAATTCCATCTCATCCTACCAGGTACCCATTCACAGCTGGGTGGATAGGAGCAGTGAGGATCTAATCACTTTGCTCAAGAGTGCTACACGATGGCATGAGCTAGGTTCAAACCCAGGATCTCTGAATTATGAACATGCTGTAGACTCACTACCTCTACTGGAATCCAGCTCCAACCTGCAAGCTGAATTGACATTTTAACCGTTTCCATACCAGCACCGACCTCAGTTGCCCTATACAGCAGTTTTTATGATTAATCCAGTGAGGAAGGGTTAATTGGTCTATGCTGTGCTGCTGAGGCTAACATTACAGTAGACAACATTGAACCAACACTGGGACTTTATATTGTGTGTTGATCACGTTCCTTCCTTTATTGTACTTTTTAACTGGCGAGTGATTATAAAGCAGTGTTCGAAATAATGAAAATAATGAGGGGGTCATTCTCCATAGGCCCAATCTTAAAGGTAGTCAAATCTGTGATTTTCAGGGGGTCACACAGATACCTTTAACATTGCAGATTTTCAAATGACCCCCGGACCCCCTATTAATTCGAACACTGTAAAGTTTAACTGCGCTGCAGGAATCATTCGCCCATTTGCGATGAATTATTAACTGGGGTTTGGTTTAGGCATTATTTATTAATATCTTTACAATGTAACATACATACATCAGGGGAGTGTTACAATAAAATATAAATATGTATAACTTTTAAATTTAGTGATACCCTTGCCTAGCTTCCTAAAGCAAGCCCTATACCCAAACAAACCTATTATTAATGATTTCCTTACTACATATCCTGTGTGTTGTAAACTGTAGGAGCTAGCAAACATTATACATTTCCATTGCCATTAATGATGCCCTTAACCCTCTCCCTGCTGAATTAGGCACAACCACGGCTCTTTAGGGCATCTCTGTTGCCTTCAGCATGGAGAGGGTTAAACTGCATCAGTCGTATTGAAAAATGCACGATTACAAGTTACCAAAAAGTTATATGTTGGTATTTAACAGCAAAACAAGCACACAATCCAGACAATCAAATCACCATTAACAATAACATCTCCCTGTCGACTGAGCGGATTCCGGGACCCCTGTGTTTCAGCGGCTCGTTACGAGAAAAGTGTGAGGGTTGTGGCATCCCCTGCATTACTCAAGTCGTTCATAACCGTGGCAGTCTGCGAGGAACATATGTGGACCTTGACTTTAATAGACATGGGAGAAGAAGCCGGGACACGTGGAACTATTTGGCAGTGGACGACTGCGGATGTGGTGGGAGCGACATAATTCACGGATCTACTTTAATTTTGGCGCTGGTGGAGATGTAAAGGACGATGCATATGGTGCGTTTCAATCAACCGCAGAAAATGTATCAAACTCTTCACAAATCGACTTGAGATGAGCAGTACTGTCAACCAAACGTACAATGCTCCCTCAATATAACGCTGAAGTTGGGGTCCATGACATTCTACCCGGGTTATAATACCCGCATTATATCAACAAATATAATTAAAGAAAAAAAGTGTTTGTGTTTTTTTTGTGTTTTTTTTTAAATGGGGTCCACATTGGAGCCTGCGTTGTATCCAAATCCACGGTGCATCGAAGGGCATTATATCGAGGGAGCACTGTACAAGCTTGTGCTCAAATTCAAAGTTTTGTTCACACAAATCATCATATATAAAATGTTATCCTTAGCATGAAATCGTACTAGAAAAGTATCGTAATCTCTGGGCCTAGACACAAACAGGAAGAGTGAATAGCAGCTTAGAGCATTGTCAGTGAATAGGCAAGACACCCCATTAGCGGAGTTATATGACCTTACATTATCATGATAGAAAGCAACCCACCCCCCAATGCTCCGATGGATTCTAAGTACAGTATATCCTGCATGCCTTGCCACCCACCAGATAACAGAGGTAACTTTTGAACAAGGGTGGCAACTCTCTAACATAAAATCTGTATTTCCCACTCATAACTGAACATTAAGTGTTCTAGCTAGTTATCAACAATTACCTCAACCTCATTAGTTCAGTACCTAATTACCTATTTAACCCTCTCCAAGCTGGAGGCAACCAGAAAGAGCAGTTTTAGAATCAAGCAGGAAGAAAAGTAAAATACGTTAGTTTATGATACCGATACATTTCCTGAAAGAGCCTCACCTAAGTGCCTAAATAGTAAAATATACACATACGCAGGTAGCCATAGGGGATATTATGAATATTAATACCCAATAGACGCACCTTTATCCCACATGTACGGTATGTATGTTCGACCACAATATACGTATTTATTATTTTCATTCAACACGATCTAAACTTCTAATCAATGAGTTAAAAAAACTATTTTTGAATTTCCGACGCGTAAATTACGTGACTGAAACAAGGATACAGAATAAGACATGAATTTTAAGAAATGGCCTAAAGGATGAAGACGTAAAACTTGTCATAATTAGCATTAGATTGAGGTACATGGGAGTGCTGGTTTATTATTACTATCAATAGTGAGTACATTGTTGGTTAACATGGTTAACATCCCTGCAGTTGAGAGGCTATAAATTATCAGTTTAATTAGGTTATAAAGCGATAAACCATCTGATTAATTTAACTTTTAAGTAGTTTAGGTTATAAAGTGATAAACTACTTAATCAAACTGAAGAAACATGATCATGATGATTGGACAAACAAAGAAATTATAAGTACTTTTGAATAGGTAATAAAATTAATTAGATTGTAAAATCTTTTATATTGCCAGAAAAGAACATATATATATCAAGGACATTATGCTCCCCAAATATATTAATTAATATTCCTTTTTCATAGTTACTCATGGATATTTACAAATTTAAACAATCATAAATATTAGACAAAAGAAAATAACCCAAGTAAAATGTTTCACAATGCCAAGATGACTATGATAGATTGTGAATACTGAACAAGTTATACATTCACCCACTTAACCCACTCCCTGCTGGAGGCAACTAGATATTCCCATAAGAACAGTGCCTATGCATAATCTAGCAGGGAGAGGGTTAATCCTAGTTGAGTATAATCTGACATTACGATGACATGTGTACATTTTGAACATGTATAACAGAGTCATAAACATGCCGATACAAGTAACAAGATTAATGTTCATTGATATATCGACAGTTGACATAGGTAATTATTGCAAACTGAATGGACAAGTATTTATTATCTCGAGATACTGAAACCACAAGATTTGAGTCTAAAATTTGATCCAATTTGTCAATATTTAGGTCAACTGTAAATGTGACCAAGCATGTGCGAGTGGGATATCTGTGCATGGGATATCGGAGCGGGGATATCGATATCAATCAGGAATCTGTCAGGAAGTTATGACACTTAACTGCAGAATAGCTGAATGACACACATCTCCGTAATAAATAAAATAAAATGATAACATAATCATAGTCATTAATTTTACTACACATGTTTTATGTGATAGTGACTATTCAATTTCATTCATAACATCAACAACGTTTGATTGGTTGGCAAAGGCTATATCCATTCACAATTTAGGGCTCAATTTAGCAACTAAGTTGGGAGCCATGGCGACCTAATTTTACATTTGGCTACCAATATTTCACTTATTTTAAATGGTTCCTTGGTAAAAATTGTAACTTTGAGGCCGAATTGACAATTAGACTATATTAATCATGTATTTGATTTGGACTATACCTTATTAGATTGTCTTATTATTAGACCATTTATCATCTAAATATCAATATAAATATCAAATAAATACAATAGTAATAATTCCATAAATTGATATAATAATAATTTCATATAGCATCGAAATTACCATAAGCCGGGATGGAACGATATTACATGTTGCCATTCATTGTAGTTCTAAGTTCATAACCTTAACATGTGATGTAGTAACTTAAAGTTATAATAAACTCTTCCTCATCTGCAAATGCACCAGACATGTTGGAACTAGAATCTATCCCTACAGTATTGCTCATGACATTCACAACCCAGCATATCAGTATCAATGAAAATTCACACTGCTAAATATATACCGATGTGTGCCCTATTTGTACTGGCATTAGCAAGGCATGCATGAAGTAGGTTAACTTGCTATGCTGGTAGTGTGGTAAGAATAAAATATTGCTATTATTTATAAATATTACTACATTTATTGGGACGCTATTCTTCATACCCTGACGTTAAATTGCATTACGGTACTTAACCCTCACCCTGTTGGAGAGGCGCTGCTTTTTTTGCTGGAGAGACAGGCACTGCTCTTTATGGCATCTCTGGTTACCTTCAGCATGGAGAGTGTTAATGCTTACATGTAGGTTCCTGCACCTTTCAGCCAATCAAATTTAAGACCTTTTAAAATTTGTTCAAGATTCTGCAGGAACTCTGTAACACATCTTTTTCATCTGGTCATGTAACATTAACAATATTTTATTTTCGTAGCATGACAACTTGTTGTTTTTAGATTTTAGCTGAGATGGTAACAATGACAATTTAATTTTAGTTTGGATGGTAACCATACAACTTTTTTAGCCGAGATTGTAACATTAAATTTTAGCTGAGATGGTAACATTGCAACTTGTTCAGCTTGGATGGTTACCAACTAACATCAGTAAAATGTCCGCATATACTTCCTTATTTCCCAATAACCTTCCAGAATAGATTAAATTCTCCAGCGAGTTTCAAATAATGCTGATGCGGTGATAAATAATCACATGTCCAATGTGCACAATATTAGCATTCAAGCTTGTACAGATGTAGGTTAAAAGAAAAAAGCTGGGGAAACTGAATTGTCAACTTAAATCATCTTTATCATTTTAATCTAGAACAGGTTGTCAGCACTGCTTGAACAGTAATGGACCCTGTTGAAAGTATTGTTGAAGGTATTGAAAATTACCAAACTGTGAACAACTGAAATAAGCCACAAGAGTTTGGTGTCAACCTTTTGGAGAATTAATCTTCATTTGCAAAACAAACAGCCTAAAGAATTATATTAAACTCCCACTAGTTTTCAGGATAGCATAGAGTATTTTCAACTCAAAGGTAATTTTTTCTTATTTTTTAAATTGGGGTTTCAAGTCAAAATCGTTCACTAATATCATGACTTGTCAGTTCTCAGGAGGAAACCCGCAACATCCATAGCACTGAATGTTGTAGTAAACCTGCAAGCACCGGCTGGTACTGACAGACCAAGGATGATATCAATAATCTGCATTGCCACTCTACAGATGGTGCATCCTATTAATATTCCGTCAGAAATGTAACATTCGCGAACATTGATGCCGGGGCAGGATTTGAACCTTTGGTTCAGAAGTCCAAACGTTCTACCACTGTGCTACCACCCTGCTAAGGTAACTTTAATTCCAACCGTAGCAATGGTGTTGTCTAAGGGAAGGTTGGAGTTCCTGTTGCCTTGGTGCTTCATCGTATCGTAAAGGTAAACCCAGGCCCCCATTCCACACAGTGATCATAGCGCTATCG
>JAUTBZ010134579.1:0-13622 GCA_032361785.1 Lepetodrilus galriftensis
TCTTTTAGGCGCTAAGGGACCATAGCACTCTTTGCCGATAGCTAATACATTGCTTTAAGAGAGTGCTATGGTCCCTTAGCGGCTAAGAGAGCTTCGAGAAACGATACCCAGGGTACCAGGATGAGGTGGTCTCGGCTGATCATCAATCTTAACCTTGTAATTGGAGCTAATTCTGCGGTTGATTTAGACTATGTAATGGTTGTTGCACGCCTGCCTACACATATTATTTTGCAGGCATGTGGTACGGAATTGAACTGGACAAACCAGCCGGGAAGAACGACGGATGTGTCAATGGAGAACGCTACTTCTCCTGCAAGTCCAAGTTTGGCGTGTTTGCGCCACTTTCGAGAATACAGAAGTACGGAACTACTTTTTTCACTGGGTGTTCTATTCCGGTGTCAGTTGTATGAAGAAGTATCAATGTGTTATTTGTACAGTGCGTTAATTTATCAGCAATTTTAGACATCCCTTGCTTGCAGGGATCAAAATTAACACTAGACCTCTAGCCCGGGCCATTTCGCCCAATGCTAAAAGTATCCTAAGGACTAGTAGAAATTCATAGCATTTGTATCACTAATCAGGCTAGTAAGTTTTAAAGTTAGTTTCTATCGCTGCTTACTTGTTAGGCATTATATTTCAATGACCAGTTTGTTAGACTGTTAATTTGTCTGAAGTTTGCTTGCAATTAAGTTACAGTGTAAACAATGTTCTTGGTATAATGGTTTTAATGTTTATTGACATACTCATGATACTGAAGTTTACATTGGACACTGTACATGCTGAAACACAAAATATGTTGCATTCTGAGTTATTTGCCCGCAGAGCTAGTCGGGGCAACTTGCAAAGGCACAAAATACAGTAGACCTCGCATATAACGTACTCGTTGGGACAGGCTATTTTTGTCCATTATATGCGAAATCCATAATACGCATTTGTCGTAATTAGCTGTAGACGGGGACCGGGATTCAGTCCATTATAGGCGAGTGTACGGTTTAATCTGAGGCCGATATATGCAAGGTCTACTTTATCCAATTTAAAAAAAAAATAGGTTGCCCGCAGTGCAATATTGAATTTGGCCGTGTATGTCGGCCATATTTGTCTGGAGTCCTGCATGTAAATTTCCAATGAACGATTTCATCTACCAAATGTTTAAGTGATATTTTGGAGTTGTTCTATGTCGGTTCTAGTTTTTAAAAGCACATGTGTTAAATCTGTTTCAGATTAGGCAATCGTAAGTTTGACTCCGACGAGTCACTGGACACCATCAGTTGGGGCGCTGTCTCCGAGAGAGTGGACAAACGGATGCCAGGTATGAACACAGCATCTTCCTGATCGTCATACCGTATTAGTCAGAACATCCAAGCATGATAGATATATATAAGATGTTGTGTCTAGCTTTTGTGATCAAGCTCATTGGAATCACAATTTCATTAATCATATGCTCATTTCGAAAACGGATGAAAATTCAATTGGTTTGTCCAGTTATCATTATTAGTAGCTATATCTGTAGTTGACAGAACACCCGGACTAATCTAACAAAGATATGTCATTGTTATCATGACTGTTTGCAGTTTATGTTGACATTGATTGATAACTAATCTGATATTTGGCAATATTCATATTTAAGATAAAATTTATTTGATAACGTCCATAAAATAATACATATAATATCATAATATTCATTTACAGATTACAATGATCTGTACTATAACTTCATGTAATATGAATTATATTCACAAATAATGCAGAATTAAATGTTCAACAGCTGTTCAGTATATATCGGAATTGCCTATTTAATGTATTACCCAATATTGGCATAATACGGTATGCTCAAAGGTACCATTTTTTCCAAGGAGCTATTTGGCTCCTCTATAGCCATAAACACTTAAAATATGTGAAATATTGGTAGCCAAATGCAAAATTAGGTCACCATGGCTCCCAAATTAGTCGCTAAATTGAGCCCTGGGAGATGATGATATGCTATCGAGCAATATCTCAATCTATGTATGTACTCTATTTTGATTTGTACATGTTATACATTAAAATGTCATGGAATAAGATGTCACAATGCAATTGCACTGCAGCTTAATCCTTGACTGCACACAACACAAATCCTTATGAAATGCAATGTTTCTCCTTGAATGACTTCAGAATTATTTTATGTGATGAAAATATTATGTGATAAAATATTATTACCCTCATATATAAAAATATCAACCCTGTCTTAAAAAACAACAAGACTCACATTTATGTTACCTTTGTTGAAGTATGTGATACATGTATTTGATATCGACAGACAGACATGTGCAAGATTTTCCCTGCTGGAGTAGGTACAGACCCTGCTATTTATAGTCGGCCATCTCCGGAGAGAGCGTTAACTGATCAGCAAATAAACAAATTAAAAAACAAATCTGGATCATTATCAGTTCGGCCAGTATTTCATAAAGGGGCTAAGTCATTTTTTGCTATATATTTGGTCATCAAAAACTGACTTAAGCCCCTTTACGAATACCGGCCTTGATGTACATATAACTGATGTCTTTAAATATGCCGACAACTGGTAGGTATATTCCTTCATCGCCTCATTGCGTGTGATATTGTTGCTTCAGCTCCCAGCATTACCAGCCTATTGAACTCCACCCCTGTAAGGTCCTCTCCCAAGACGTGAGTGTGTGTGTTATGGCGCGGTCACACCCAAAACGATAACGAGATTGTCAAAAAAAAAAGCAAATAAAAATTAGTGCAAAATATACAGTATCACGCCTGGAAAATTTACGAAACTTTTTGAGTATGATTTCATGCTCAAACTCACCATTTTGTTGACAATTCCATATATAAAATTTGAACTTGAGCATGAAATTATTATCTGAAAGTTTCATAATTTCTCAAGTCCTGGTGACACAGTTATGATAACGCTAAAAAGGTTTCGTTAGTGTGACCGCTACACTGAAACTAAATTCATAAAGTTTTTCTCGTAACGGTTATAAGTGTGGCCGCTGGACATTTGTAGTTAATATTATGCAAATTAGAAATGCCAATTTTTCAAGAAATGTCAAAAATCTTTGCCACGAAACATCTTTGACGAGAACTAATGTACATGCAGATACATTTGTTTTTATAAAGCAAATTTAGGATCGTGGCATTCCCGCGGTCGTCCGCCTCTGCACTATGCCACCCCTTGCTGCACTCCTGGTTATCGTTCCACGAAGCTCTCTTATCCGCTATCAGACCATAGTGCTCTCATAAGTGCTCTATCCCCAGGTAAAAGAGATTGCCACAAGAGCGCTGTGGTCTCATAGTAGATAATATAAGAGAGCTTTGTAAATCAATCTCCTGGTAGTTTTGAATAGACACTTGCTTCCAAAGAATTTTGGTCAAACCCAGGAATTTGCCACTACCATGCTTGCAGTAGCTACGGAATGTTTGAGTACTGTAGCATACATCATTACAGTTATTTGCGTGCGTTCACCGTTACATTTTGCCTATTCAGTGTAAAAGCTGGCTGTGTTTTAATTTCCTTGAGAAACTGTTTTTTTTTGTTAGCATACAAGGATATGTAGTGTAAAACGCAAAAATAGTAAATGCATTTAGTACATGTATACAGTAGACCTCACATATACCGGCCTCAGATAAACCGGATGCTCGCATATAACGGACTGAATCTGAACTCCCAGGTCCCGCTAATTGCGGCATATGCGTATAACAGACTTTGCATATAACGGACAGAAATATCCGGTCCCAATGAGTCCGTTATATGCAAGGTCTAATTTATATGTAAAGTCTAGAGCCCTTGGTATCGTTTCTCGAAGCTCTCATATCTACTATGAGATCATAAGAACTCGCGCAGCGATATCTAATACATGGGCATCGTGCACTCACGATAACTCTATGGTCTCCTAGTGGATATGAGCTTCGAGAAACAATACCCTGTGTCTGGCAGATAGTGAACGTATTTACTGACAATGACAGGTAAAACGTTCTCTTTCAGACCTCGATCCAATTCCAACATCATGCGAACTCCAGGACAAAGCTCTAATCTGAAGCTAGAACCTGGCATCTCTGTGTTGTGTAACAACGAACTGGGTGAGTGTTCCATGTCACTAGGAGTTAAAATCAAGTAGCCCTAATGCTGGCCGCACACTAGCGATTTCCGTCGGCAATTTTTGTCTTGCCAACCAATCGCACACTATCTAGCATGTTTTGATATTTGGAGCACCGCACACTAGGTGATCGAAACCTGACGGGAATCGCTATTAGGAATGTAGTGTTTACTGGAATGCCACCAAACTATTACTAAAATCTCTGTTGCATTATTACCTTCAGGTGTCATAAGGTACGTCGGACCCACAGACTTCGGGGAGGGCACGTGGCTGGGGGTGGAGCTACGTATTGCCAAGGGCAAGAACGACGGCAGCGTGCAGGGCAAGCGGTACTTCACGTGTAAACCTGAACACGGACTTCTGGTCAGACCAAGCAAGGTGTTTGTGCGAGGTATTAGCGGAGCTAGGCTGATGTCGGACCACCAGAATTCTCCGGAATCGAGTCGGCACGGCAGTGTGGAGATAAACCAACACAGCAGCCCGGACTTGAGTCGACATGGCAGCGCTAACGAGCATCGACCTAACGGACTCAGTTCAGACTCGAGCCATCACCGACCATAGATCTGTCTGTACCTGTGAAATTACCCTTCCATTTGTGTGCGTGGAAAACTGTTAACGAACTGTTTACCCATTGCTGTTGACGAATTGTTTACCCCCATGCCTGTTGACCATCTGTTTACCCATATATGTTTACCCATCCTCATTAACTGTTTACCAGTCCCTGTTTATCCATTCCTGTTTACCAGTCGCCATTAAATCATTTATCAATGCCCATTGATCATATTCTCAAGCCCCCACCCCCCACCCCCCCACCCCCATTCCTGTTTGTCATCACATACCGCTGTGATGTAAAACAATAATTCATACATCCATCCCTGTTTATCCCTTGTTTACCCACAGGTTTCCAGATCCAAATTAACACATCCCAGTTATTGGCATTAACCAACTCCTTATAAATATTACCCACTGTTTCCCCATCCAAACAATTTACCAATCTTCTACCCAATTGTTTATCCATAGCCAAATGTTCTCCCCCATCAATGTTTACCCGGTAAATATTTATCCCCCATTAACCATTTTCCAATCAATGTTTACCAACTGTACAACATTTTTCCAATCCCACTTAACCCAATTGTTTACCCATTCATGTTGTTAACCGACTGTTGCTCCACTGTTTACCGATCCCTATTTACCCACTGTTTACCCGTCCCAGTAAAAGGCTTGGTATTGGTGAAGATCTGATGATGGTACATCACACCGTACCGCTGAATGTCCAACCCAGGCTAGCACTGTTTGTATCTCATAACGACTGACCGTAAAAACATTGCTATGGACTCATCTAAACTCGTCGCGAAGCATTCCGACCGAAGATAGCTGTGAATACAGGAACCCGATCTGAGAAGCATTCTGTGACCCAGAATTAGATAATATATGCTAGGATGTATACTGTCCTCTGATTGGTGTATGATGTATACTGTCCTCTGATTGGGGTATGATGTATACTGTCCTCTGATTGGGGTAATTATAATGTATACTGTCCACTGATTGGACAATGTATGATATATGCTGTCCACTCATTGGTCAATGTATGATGCATGCTGTCCACTCATTGGACGATGTATGATATATGCTGTCCGCTCATTGGACAGTGTATGATGCATGCTGTCCACTCATTGGTCAGTTGCTCTTGACGCGCTAGGATGTACGCTCTCCACTGATTGAACAGTGCCCTTCATAGACTATGATTGGACAATACTTGACAGCCTATGATGTATACTGTTCATTGATTGGACAATACTTGACACCTATGATGTATACTGTCCACTGATTGGACAAATGTCTCCACCTCTTGCATTCCACATCTCAGATGTACTGCTGGGTTCTAATCCAACGATTGATCATTTTCATCGCAATATGTATTATATCACACCAATCATCATTCAAACAGGAAATGTTCACAAATAACAAGTTAAAAGTCCCATTATGAAGAGATTTTCTAGGGAAAAGATAATTATTTTGAATATTTATTTTCTCAAGTTGTTTGTTCATGTCAAATTCGGACGTATTTAACAGTATTTTTCAGACCGCTAGGACAATTTACATTTTCAATGTATGCTGTTCGTCACTTTGTTAGAACATGTCTTTAACCTTTGACCTAAAACATTCAACCTTTGACCTACCATGACACAAGCCAATCAGTCACTAAGGTGATATTTTTTAAATATTTAGTGTCTTTACATTGTTATATTTAAAGGACATCAATATTTCAGATGTAGTTTTATATATATGGTGAAATCTTAAAAGATATTTATGCATATTTTTTTAAAGAATTATTCATCATGTACATTTTGTAAGCATGTCGAAAGCCTCGATATCATTGATTATTTATTTTGATTTATCTGGGTAAATCTGTCCTATTAATCGTCACTGTATGTAGGCGAACGATTACTGCTACAACAAATTACTCGCCTAATAATAAAAACAAGTACAGTGCTCCCTCGATATAACGCCCATCGATGCACCGCAGATTCGGATACAACGCCGGGTCCAACATGGACCCCATTTAAAGGCATAATATCACAGATATTTATGGTCGTTTGGGGCTAGTTCTTAGCTACAACTGCAAAATACATTCACTCCGAAGAAAAGTACCTACAAAATAAAAACAAATAAATAAATAACATCACACCAGTTTATCAATTACAGACTTGCCTGTAGAATATATTTTTTTTGTAGTTCCTATTATTGTTAAGAAATAGGCATGATAGATGTGTGACATTGTTTTAGTATGTTCTGTATTGATTAACGGTGCTGCTAACCTATCTATTTATATATCCGCATGCATAAGCTGTACAGTTGGTACAGCTGTTTTTACAAACTGCTGTTTATGCAAGTCACACTTGGAGCAGATTTGATCGTAACCTTGGCCTTTCATATCAATATTTCATAGTAATTTTTAGTATTAGACGACACCACAGTTTGTGAGTTTATCAAAATTATTTTTGAAAATTTAAGAAACAGAATGGTGTTTATAGATGGTTGTCTTGGCATGTTAGTATGTGGCGATTTCAGAATGTATTTGGTCTTTTTATGTGCTTTGCAATGTTGTTCTTCGTATTAGAAGATTATTTACTCTTTGCCTTATCAACCATGGTTTGGTTTGCAGCACGGTTGTGAAACAGTGGTGTTTAACATTTGCATGGTTTGGTTAATCTTTAAGGCATCTCTGGTTGCCTCCAGTATGGAGAGAGTTAAGGCATTGTTGGTTGCCTCTAGCATGTAGGTTAAAATTTGAATGCAATTTTCAGTTAACCTTTTCATCATCGCCCAACTGTTAAAGGTATGTCCCTACTGTGTTAACACAAATCCCAGCACAATACAGCATCTCTGGTTGGCTGTAGGAATGAGAAGGTTAAACAAATAATTTAATTTTAATTTTATTTTTTTTCCCACAGGGACTCTCCGTCACATTCCAACAATGACGCGCCCAAGACCAGGCAGCATCGGACAGTTCCGGTTCCGGACGGAATGGTGGTCATCGACTGTGCGCCGTACTGGCGGAAACTTGGACTGACGCGGTCTCCGTTCAGATACATCTGGTGTGTGAAGGACATATGTGGTATTATCTGCGCCATATTCACGTGGGGTTTGGTTCTGTATGCCGAGTACGTGGTCATGTTCATTATGCTCATTCCGGGGCCCAGCTCCATCTATACTCTGTTCCATACCATCATATTCCAAGCCCTGGCTTTTCTGGCGGTCGGGTCACATCTTCGTACGATGCTTACAGATCCGGTAAGTTGAAATTCCACCTGTATTATTTTGTATTATTACAGTGCTCCCTCGATATAACGCCCTTCGATGCACCGCGGATTCGGATATGCGGGGTCCAACGTGGTGGACCCCATTTAAAACAAAAAATAAAAATAAAATAAAATATTATTTCTTTTTATTTCACCAATTATATTCGTTGATATAACGTGGGTATTATAATGCGGGTGGCATGTCATGGAACACAACTTCAACGTTATATTGAGGGAGCACTGTATTATATTTTTTTTGGAGATTGTATTCTTTTAATTTCTAAGTTGTAATTTTTAATGACTGTGCATCAATGTCAACAATTATAATTATATTTCAATGTTTTCTTTTGTTCCAAAATTTTACCAAAGCATCTTGAGACTCCTTTAATATTACTAATATATTAACCCTCTCCCTGCTGAATTATGCACATGCACTGCTCTTTAGGCCGCATCTCTGGTTGCCTCCAGCATGGATCTATAGGGTTAAGATATTTTTTTAAATATTTGTTGCATTTCTTACTCTTTTTTTTTATTGTTTTCTGTAAACAGGGGGCAGTGCCAAAAGGGAATGCTACTCGGGAGAATATTATTCGCCTCGGCCTGAAAGAAGGAGAAGTGGTCTTTAAGTGTCCAAAATGCATCAGCATAAAACCTGAACGGGCACATCATTGCAGGTGAGATACTTACTTCTGTCAAATGTTACCCTGCTGTGCCCGATATTTTATATACAGTGCTCCCTCGATATAACGCTGAAGTTGGGGTCCATGACATGCCACCCGCGTTATATCAACAAATATATAATTGGAGGAAAAAATTATTTTTTATTTTTGTATCCGAATCCGCAGTGCATCGAAGGGCATTATATCGAGGGAGCACTGTACTACCAGTGTTTGATAAAGAGCACGTCCGCTTTGCCTGCTAGGGATTATTTTCAGCGACTGGTAAAGTTTTAGCCTTGCACGCATGCACGTGTCATGTTTTTTATTTTTTAATATTTTTTTTAAAGAGATGTATATAATCGATCACTGGCCAACATATGTGAGGTTGGGTGTCTTAACATACTTACCAGTCCTCATTCCTGGAAGTGAAATACACTGATAATCAGTGTTCAAAATTACCACTGGCCCAGGCCATTTCATGTTTTTTTTGTAAACATTTGTTATTATGTATCATTATTCGGGCCATTAAGCTTTAAAAATGAGTTTCTATCGCTACTGATAATACATGTGTAGAAGAACTTTTCAAATAGTACATTATATGTGAATACTGTTATGATTATTTTTTTTAAAGGTACTTTATGAAACTTACATCATGCATAACTTTTTCATTGGAAAACAATTTGGAGTACATTTTCATAGAAATACTGTGATAGAAATTATTGTAATGTAATTGGTGCCCTTGAATCTGACTAAATTTCGGGGAACACCTCGTAAATATTTTTAATGATTACTGTAAAATTGAAGCTTGATGACACAGCTAGATGAATTGACCTAGAGAATTTCTTGGTATCAGTCTGTGCCTTATTTTGAGTTGCTTCCCTTTAGTCGGAATCTCTTGTGTGTATGTCTTCATACTAGCTACTGTAGTCTGTACGATAATTACAATCATGTGAAATGTGCAGTTCTGTAATGGTTAACCATGATATGCAAAATAAATTTATAATTCCTTTAAAAAAATTAATGTTCTTTTATCATGTTTATTATAATTCTCTGCTCATGTGTGACATTGTTAATGTCGATGTATAAATACTATCTAGATAAAAAGGAAATATAAATAATGTCTCCATGTTGCGTGGTGTTACGTTAATGTAATTTGTAAGATATACATATTTCCTACAAATGTTTTATTAGTTTGCCGGCTCAGCATGCAACCAGGTACAGATATCAAACATCGGATCAATAATAGAATGTTCGTTACAACATATTTGATCAATTCCCATCCAAGCTGATCAAATATTGAAGTGCTCATTCTTCCACAAGCTAAATTTTCTCCCAAACCGTTCAAGTTTTAGTAGTAAAACACATCACTTTTCCCATCATTAAATATTATTTTCCCGATGCCATTTCTCGAACTTTATGACATCAATATTTACGACTTGTCCCGTTAGCCCGGCATGCTGAAGCAAATGCCGAGGGTCAGGCTTGTAAATTGACTTTTCATGTTTCGGCTGTCGTGACGCTCACGAACCCCGCAAATCGGCGAGATGTATAGATGTCTGAAGTCGTGACGAGTGGAAGTGCTCTGGTTAAACTCGTGTCACAAAGAATGTTTCATTGCTTAATGGATGACAGCTGAACACTAACAGGTTATGAGTGAGAGGGGCATCGCAGTATTGATTCATTGATTCCTGATCACCAGCTGATCGCTAAGGAACACGATGAAGGAATCTGCTCGTACACAAAGTGGCGAAAAAATCCAGAATTCAAACTTGTTTTTCACAAATGCAATTTCATTCGATTATCGGTCAATATATTGTGCAAATATTAACATGATTAATGTGCGAACTTCATTTAACTTGATGATTGCGGTTTAAGAGTTTCATCAAACTTTCCTTGTCAATATATATTTTTTTTTAAAGTCTTGAATGTTTTCACAATAAACTTTTTATTAAAATGGTTTCATTTTTCTATTTAAAAATAAATACATTTTTAATTGGGGTTTAGAACCACTTTCAAGATTCTTTCACTTATACCACTGCTTGTCAGTTTAGGGCAGAAGGGAACTCGCAACATCTGTAGCGTTGAATGTTGCAGTAAAGCAAAATGGTTTATCATATTCAAAATGGAATATATAAATTCAGTGTTAGAAGTTCCCACTTGCCCGGTGGTACCATCCAATTCTCCTAATTATTAAAGGTATCTTACAGGCTAGTAAAAATAACCCTGATAAATTGTGTATTTTAAATGTGAATAATATAATAATATGTATTTTACATTTAATTTCTCTTATTATCTGAGCCATATTGATTGGCTTTGGTAGGTGCTTGCTATTGATTTAATTAATGTATTTTTATTCTATGTATATTAATTTTGATATTTAATGTCGTGCTTGCAGTGTGTGCCAGCGATGTGTGAGGAAGATGGATCACCATTGTCCATGGGTCAACAACTGTATAGGAGAGAACAATCAGAAATACTTTGTACTTTTTAGTGTAAGTACAGCGCCAATGTCTGGCTGCATTTCAATACTTGAGTCTACTATACTTGCATATCCAAGGGAGATAACTATTGAGGAAAGGGGGGTGGCATTGGTAAGACATTTTGGTGGGAGTTAATTTGACAATAATCAGTAGTTTTGCTTTAACCCTCTCCCTGCTAGACGAGACACAGGCACAGCTCTTTAGGCCATCTTCGGTTGCCTCCAGCATGAAGAGGGTTACTTGAAGATTCATTTTATTAGCGAGTTTCAGAATTGGTGGATGTAAATGTTCCAAAGATAGTTGTCTATAATTAATAAAGAGAAGATAATCGTAATTGTTTCACTTTTGTCGTATCCTCTTGCGTTTTATCAATAAAATATGTTGAAAGGCAATTCAACTTTTGAGTCGTCCATAACCTTTTTAGCGGAAAACAATTTGCAGTACATTTTCATAGAAACACTGATAGAAACTATTGTAATGTAATTGATGCCCAACTGCATACTGTTAGTATTTTCACATGTATTATTATATTGTTTTGCTTTGTTTCAGTTCTATATATGTTTAATATCCATCCATGCGTTGTACCTGTCCATCAATCACTTCATCACGTGTTTAGGAAGCGACTGGAAAGGTACGTACTTGCTCGTCAATTTCTGTCAGTTTCACCAATCATTTTCACCATTTCATCTCAAGGGCCAAATTTTCAAAACAGTGATTACTGATCAGTGCGGTGTTTTTGTGGGTAGTGCTAGTATTCAAATATTTCTTGGTGGAGTCTTTATTTCAGATTTAATATATTGAAGAAAAACGGGAAGATTTTTCATTGTCTATTGTTCACTAGATGTTGCAATCTGAAAATTAGCCATTTACCGTAGTAAAACAAAATGCCATAGCAGTGCTTGCATTTTTTAATTAATTAATAAATAATTAATTAATAAAATGCAAGACTCACTGTTGCAATTAAAAAAAATGAGGGGAAAATTCAAATTATATTCGGTTGAATTTTTTACTGCTTTATCCTGAAGTTTTGGATGTTATTTGAACCAGAACCAGGTTAACTCTTCCCCACTAAAGGCAACCTGAGATGCCCTAGTTATCAGAGGAACTGTTTTATGCACATATATTGAACGCATGTTTGACTGTGTTATTTTGTATGCATGTTTTTTTCATCAACTTCCATTACTTGAGCCTATTGATATTTCCGGGCTCATCTTTTGACATGAAACTCCTTGCCCTTACCTGTAGGCCCTTACCTGTAGGTAAAGGGCTTGTCAATCTGGGCTATTCCATTGTCCGCATGTGGATAATACCTGTCCCAAGATCGTCGCAAATGGGTGAAAGATTCCTGCAGCGACGTTAAACTCCATAATATATCCCTCCAGGGTGTACACTCCAACTATAACATGTGTCTCGTAATACACTGTCTGAGTGTCAGGAGTGCGTTACTAACATTGACCCGTGTGTTACTAACATTGACCGTGCGTTATTAACATTGACCGTGCGTTATTAACATTGACCTTGTGTTATTAACACTAATAACAGGGGCAAATTTAATAATGCATGAATGTATGTTTGCTGTTTGTTTCAAACATTATTTCAAAATATTCAAAGTCGGGAAAGACAATTGCCGTCATTCGAACTCTGGGACTCTCGCCTTTCCAGCTCTCTAGTCCATTAGGCCACCAGGCCGACGAAAATTCAACCTAAAGTTTTATAGATCTTAAATACGTTAGGCATTGGAATGAATCGCTCATAAAATCCCTTCATATTCATATAATAATTTGTATACAACGTTTATTTGTGTATTTTTGTCGTTATATATGACAGTTAACACACGGTCCTTGGGTGTTAAAGGCATGCAATGCACTCCGTTTCAGGTATTACCTCTCGGACTGCGCCCTCGGGATAATTCCTTCAACGTCATGCTTGTTGTCGTCGCCTATGGGTGAGATATTCCCGCCGCGACGTTAAACATTAATTCAATCAATCAATCAATAAACGTCATGCATTACATGCCTGTAATGCCCTCGGGCCATGTGTTAACCATCACTTCACTCACCTGTCCCAGGCAGACAGATAACCCTTACTGTCGAGACCTGTATTTATCTATTTGTCTAGTAGCTTTCCAGTAACTATATTTGGATGAAGTAAGTTATTTGTGAATATGCTTGATTTGTCATCATGGCATCCATGTCACCATTTTCTCATCTTTCTGACTTTACTTGCAATATATTGAGAATATATATTTTTTTCAAATAGTCAGATGATTGAACGATCACAAGGACCCAGCCAATGCGTGCTTTTCAAGTGTTCATTAATCAAATAGATGTGTTCAATTGAAGCACTAACTTTCAAGTGCTTTCAACTATCCCCATCTACTCGTATGACTGTCATCCACAGCTGAGAAAATATCAGGCCTGCCAGGACAATTAATTCAAACTATCGGTTTTGTAGTTCGATATCCTGTTCTCTCAGTTCCTAGAAAGAAGCCGAGTGATTGACAAAGTTTTTATGTCACAGAGTGTGTGTATATATATCGCCCTTTTGCAATGTTTCTTATGAGAGGAAACGCGTGCACTG